>CM038142.1:264432102-264656382 GCA_021437245.1 Aegilops speltoides
AAAAAGGATTGGGCCACCTTGCTGCACTTTATTCACACTTGTTACTTGTCACCCGTTGCGAATTACTTTATCACAAATCTATCTATTATCGATAATTTCGGTGCTTGCAGAGAATACCTTACTCAAAACAGCTTGTCATTTCCTTCTGCTCCTCATTGGGTTCGACACTCTTACTTATCAAAAGGACTACGATAGATCCCCTACACTTGTGGGTCACTAGAGCACGTGTTGTCTCCCATGGTTGCCCTCTCCGGACCTATTCCAACACCCATTGCAGAGGGTATTCGGGATGGATACTAGTGTGCTAGCACCAACACCTTCTCCACGTTCAAGATTGATAGACTTGGAGAAAACTCGCTCTTCCTTGGACCAAACTATCCAATGATGGTGAAAGGTGATCCAGCTGCTGTTGACACAACATTACTACCATTTATGAGAAGCAATTGTATTTATACCTCGGACATTGCAATGGTTCCCTACCCTCGTCCTGATATATGCCGCTTCAGCCTGGATGATTAGTCCTGCGTTGCTCTCGATATTGACAATAGCTGGCCCTTCCCAGAGCACCTACGGTTCAAAGCAAGCGTTTCCAAAGCGGAGAATTGGTTGAGTTGAAGTTCATTTCATTGCTTGTTATTTGTTGTGTGATGAAAACTTCAGTATTTACTAGAATGTTTTGTTGGAAATAATCTATAATCCAACATGTATCCTCGTTGTCGTTGTGTGTTGATGACTTGTTGTATGTAATGAATGGTACATTTGCAAATGCATGTCATAGACTTAATTTATGAATGGTTTTCGAGTCACTTCTTGGAGTGTGAGTACCGTGGTAGTATAGACAGCATTCGGTTAGTATATGAAGTTGCCACATCACATAGAGCCAACCTAATATTGGAGTATGTTAGCCCTCTGTTGGGGAACGTAGTAATTTCAAAAAAATTCCTACGCACACGCAAGATCATGGTGATGATATAGCAACGAGGGGAGAGTGTTGTCTCGTACCCTCGTAGACCAAGCGAAGCTTTGCCTTAGCGTAGAGGAAGTAGTCGTCGTCCTCCGGTCCGACCGATCCAAGCACCGTTACTCGGCACCTCCGAGTTCTTGACAGCGTACAGCTCGATGACGCACCCTCAATCTCCAATCCAAGAGAGGCTCGAGGGGAGTTCCACAAGCATGACGGCGTGGTACGATCTTGATGTTCTCTGTCGCGCAGGCTTCGCCTAAGCACCGCTACAATATGATCGAGTGTAATATCGTGGAGGGGGCACCGCACGGCTAAGGCGATCAATGATCAACTTGTGTGTTCTAGGGTGCCCCCTACCCCGTATATAAAGGAGGGAGGGAGGAGGTGGCGGCCCAAGGGCGCGCCATAGGGGGGGGAAACCTACTCCAAGTAGGTTTCCTCTCTTTCCTTCTCTTATTTGGAGGGGAAGGAAGGAGTACTAGTATTAGGAAGTAGTACTAGTAGTAGGAAGGAAGAAAGGGGAAGGAGAAAGGAAAGGGGTGAGGAGTCTGGACTAGGGGTGTCCGGACAGCCGGACTATCAATGTCCGCCGGACTCCCGGACTACGAAGATAGAAGATTGAAGACTCGGCTCGTGTCAGGAAGGTACTTTCCTTGGCGTGGAAGGCAAGCTTGGCAATACGGATATGTAGATCTCCTACCATTGTAACCGACTCTGTGTAACCCTAGCCTCTCCGGTGTCTATATAAACCGAGGGCCTTAGTCCGTAGGGACAACATTACATCTCAACAATCATACCGTAGGCTAGCTTCTAGGGTTTAGCCTCCTTGATCACGTGGTAGATCTACTCTTGTACTACCCATATCATCAATATTAATCAAGCAGGACGTAGGTTTTACCTCCGTCGAGAGGGCCCGAACACAGGTAAAAACATTGTGTCCCTCGTCTCTTGTTACCATCCGCCTAGACGCACAGTTCGGGACCCCCTACCCGAGATCCGCCGGTTTTGACACCGACATTGGTGCTTTCTTTGAGAGTTCCTCTGTGTCGTCGCCGATAGAGCGGATGCCTTTACCCGTCTTCAAAGAAGGTGTTCTCACCGGAGGGGCCTTGGCCGCCGGTCAAACAATCCAGCTTGGTGGCTTTCTTATGACCGCCTGTCCGGCCGTCGCTTCGGCAATGACTTCTCAAGTCGTCCGAAGCGATCTTCACGTCAGCCCTAAAGCTGCCGAACAGTTAGATCCAATCGAGCTCTCGTCTGTTAACGAGCTCTTGGATCGCATCGCCGCTCTGAGGAGTCATAGCGGACTACAATCAGATCGGGCTTAAAACCGATCGAGAGAGATTAACTCTCCCGGGCTACCCACCACGTCAAGTGGTAGAAGAACAACTCGGCAATTCTTTGACATTGTTGAAAACAATCTATGTCCGGATTCCCGAACCCTCCATGCCGGATTCCAGCGGAGGAACGGACTCGATCGAGCATTGAACCTAAAATCATCGTCGCTCCGGACTCATTGGGCTGTTTCCAAGCAAATCAAGCTTCAATCGGAAGTCCCTCGGCCTTTGAGCCCAAAGATGGGCAGGGATCCGGATTTTATTCCACCCACCCGCCCAGACATATGCGACCTATCTCTAATTCGGCAAGAGCCTTGAAATAGTACATCATTCTTGGGCCAGATTCCTCCTGGTTATGGACAGGATAAAGGACTGCCGAGAGGAAAACGCAATCTCAATCTTCTGCAATAACTGCACGGACAAGGGAATACTGAACGCCATTGATCGTCGCAAGATTACGCGTTTTACCGATCTGGCGTCCATAATCTGAAATCTTGTGCGATGGAAAGTTTCGGAAAACTGAAAATCAATTTTGGGATAATCCGCCCCAAACCCGATCCAGCGGTAAAAGGGCCTCACAATCAGGCCCGAGATGCAAAAACTAAAAGCAAAAACCCAGCAAGGGAAAGCGGAACCGTCTTTGGAGGGATGGCTCAATGGACCTGTAAACTTCATAATACTGGGGAGCTGTCCCAACACATAGCCTTCGAGCATGTTGGATACTACGGCGGTGGCCAAAAGTGGCGAAGAGCTTCTAGCTCCGAAACCACTTCAACAATACCAAAGACGGTATCAGCAGTCTTGAGACTTTCGCATCAAACAATATGAAACGAACAATCCGCGAACTTCGCGAAGTTTACCAAGTAGCAACAGCAAATCCATGGGCGACACAGCTATCACCTTGGCGCCGACGAGCCCACATCTCGAACCACGAGCCCGGCCAAGACTGGTACTTAGTCCTATAGTGGGCGACTTTCGGTGACAAAAGTCCTCATGGGGCGGCAATGACTAAACCTCATTTACGAGGAAACCCTGCGGAAAATGGAAATCGATTGGAGCCGTATTGGCGAAGCGGCACAACCTTCAGAGGAATAAACCCTAGCAGGAAGCGCGCACCGAAAAATCACACACGATGTGGTGTTCGGCTCTCCGGACAATTCTGATCCGAAGAAGTCACGTTCTGTGGCCCGTTCAGCGGCGGCTATCACGCCATATTAGGGGCGAGAGGCATTCACAATTTTCAAGCAATACCTCATTACGGGTACATGAAGCTCAAAATGCAGGCCGAGGAATAATCACTCTCATCGGTGATCCGGACATAGCACTCCGTGCGAAAACTAAACAGCCGCACTAGCCCTCGGCGCTATCCAAGCCTTAGCGGCAGAGGAACTCACCGCATTGCGCTCTACGATAAGCAGGGCGATGTGATACTTGATAAAAGATCCAAGTCCACCTCCTTCAAACCAGCAGATGAGATAATTAAATTTCAGGTCCACCCAATGGACCCAACAAAACGACCTCCATCGGAGCGCAGTTGAACCGAAGTTGGCGCCAGATCTTGCTGAATTCGCTTCGGGAAAATTGGGGCATCTTCGCTGGCACCCTTCGGACATGCCGGAATCCCTCGCGAGTTGGCGGAACATAGCCTAAACATCCTAAAGGATTTAAGCCGGTCAAACAGGCTCTTGACGATTTTTCGAGCCCAAAAGACAGCAATGGGAGAAGAGCTAGCCAAGTTATTGGAAGCCGGATTCATTAGAGATATCAAACATCCGGATGGCTAGCAAATCTGGTGATGGTACCAAAGAAGGATAAATCTGGCGCCTCGTATCGACTTCAAAGACCTCAATAAGGCTTGCCTAAAGGATCCCTTCCCCCTCCCCCGCATCGATCAAATTATCGATGCCATGGCAGGACACGACTCGTTGTGCTTCCCGGGCGCATACTCGGCTATCATCAAATCAAGATGGCGGAAGCGAATCAAGCATAGCGGCATTCATTACTCCATACGGACCATTCGCTTCAACACGATGCCCTTCGGACTTAAAGCGCCGGTGCAACATATCGGCGCATGATTCAAACATGTCGGCTACCCGGATAGGCAAAACAATCGAGGCATACGTGAGCGGCGTAGTCGTCAAAACAAAACACGTCGAAACTTTAGTAGGCGATTTGAGGCTCACATTCGACAACCTTAGAGCATATGACATCAAGCTGAATCCGGAAAAATGTGTTTTGATTGTGCCGGCCGGAAAGCTCTTTGGGCTTCATCGTATCCGGTAGAGGAATTGAAGCAAATCCGGCCAAAATCCGGCTCTGTCGCGATTGGATATTCCAAAAGACCTCAAGCAAATACAAAAGTTAACGGGATGCGTGGCAGCTCTAAGCCGTTTTATCTCCGTTTAGGAGAGAAGGCGTTGCCCTTTATCGCCTCCTAAGGCGCGAACACCAGTGGGCGGATGCCGCCCTTCTTGGGACTCGAAGAAATAAAGGCCATATTGGCAACAAATTCGATCTTGGCTGTGCCCTCTGGCGAACCAATGTTGTTATACATCGCTGCAACACATCAAGTTGTAAGCGCTGTCCTCGTCGTCGAACGAGCAATGTAAGGGCATAAATTCCCTCTTCAAAACCCGTGTATTACGTATCCTTCGTGTTAACCCCTGCAAATCCGTTACCGCACTATCAAAAGATAGCATATCACGGTGTTCATGGCGTCTCGGAAGCTCGGGCACTACTTTCAAGAGTGTTCGATAACAAATGGCCTCTGAAGTACCACTCAATGACATTATAAATAACCGACGACGATAGCGGCAGGATTGCAAAATGGGCCATTGAACTCTTGCCATTCGACATAACTTACAAACCTCGACGAGCCATAAAGTCACAAGTTTTGGCTGACTTCGTCGCCGAATGGACTGAAGCTGAACTACCTAAAGAGTACGGCGCATACTCCAATTGGACTATGCACTTCGACGGCTCCAAAATGTTGGCCGGACTGGGGGCTGGCGTCGTCTCGGCGTCCCCACGGAGATCTGATCGATATGTACTTCAAATAATGTACACGGACTCCAACAATGCAGCGAATCTGAGGCCCTGTTACATGGTCTCCGGATGGCGATCTCCATGGGCATCCAACGCCTAGAGGTGTGAGGATTCAAACCTTGCAATATCCCAAATAAATGGAGACTTTGATGCCAAGGATCCAAAAATGGCAGCATATCGTAATGCTGTCACGAAAATGTCAGCTAGGTTTGAAGGACTAGAATTCCATCACATAGCCCGAGATAATAACCAAGCGGCCGGCGTCACGCACGATCGGTGCGAAATGTGATACTATCCTCCAAATATCTTCCAGAGCGGCTCTTCAAGCCATCCGTACTATGGGAAGAGGAGTCCGTAGCGACAAACCGGAGAAAGCCGCACTAGCGGTGATTCAGCAGACGACATAACACCATCCGCCCACGATATAATGGCAGTAATCGCCGCGTGGACAGAACCTTTCCTAGCCTACTTACTTAGGCAGGAACTTCCCGAAGACCAAAATGAGGCCCGCTGCATAGTCCGGCGATCGAAGGCCTACAAGGTCCATGAGGGAGAACTTTATAAGAAAAGTACTACCGGAGTCCTTCAAAGGTGCATCTCCGAAGAAGAAGGGCGAAACCTCCTGGCTGAAATTCATGCCGGACTAGGTGGACACCACGCAGCAGCCCGGGCCCTGGTAGGAAAGGCATTCCGTATAGGATTTTATTGGCCGACGGCTCGGGCAGATGCACAGGACTTGGTCCAGCGATGCGTTGGTTGCCAGCTCTTCGCTAATCAGAGCCATATGCCACCCACCGCCCTCAAAACCATACCCATTACCTGGCCGTTCGCGGTCTGGGGGCTTGACATGGTCGGACCCCTTAAAGGGGGAACCCACAAGAAAAATTACCTATTGGTCATGGTGGATAAGTTCACCAAATGGATAGAGGCCAAACCGGTCAAAACGGCAGAGTCCGGACCAGTGATAGACTTTATATCAGAGGTGGTACACCGTTACGGAGTCCCCCACAGCATCATCACCGACAACGACATGAACTTCACAGCCGATGAAGTCAAGTCATGGTACAAAAATATGGGCATTAAGCTCGACTATGCGTCAGTCTATCACCCTCAAACCAACGGTCAAGTGGAAAGAGCAAATGGTCTAATAACGAGCGGCATTAAACCCAGACTAGTGAGGTCACTCACTAAATCAGACACCCAATGGGTCGAGGAGCTCGACTCCGTACTCTAGGGGCTGCGGACAACGCCTAACCGTACTACCGGATTCACACCATTTTTTATGGTATACGGCGTAGAGGCAGTTCTGCCCTGCGACATTATTCATGACTCACCTCGAGTGCGCATGTATGAGGAAAGAGAAGCCGAGCTCGATCGGCAGGACAGCTTGGACACATTGGAGGAAGAACGTGACGTCGCGAAGGCTCGTTCCGCATTCTATCGGCGAGGCGAAGATATCAAAGCAGAAGTACGGGCCAAGACCTATAACGTTGGCGAACTAGTTCTCGCTGCGGACAAGAAAAGGACAAGCTCAAGCCCGGATGGGAAGGCCCTTCATTATTGATCAAGCATCGACGGCGGAGCGCACCGCTTCATCTAAATGTGTCGGACAACCGACTCGAGCCGAACCCATGGAATGCAGCCCGACTCCGACGATTCTATGCCTAGCGCCGGACTAAGAGTTCGTCCCCTTCCCCCGTCCAACCTTTTATATTTCGGCTGTCTTCCTTTTTTTTTATCCTTCTAAATTAACAAGCCCCTCGGGGCCTATTCGCATTTTTTGCATACATACGATGTGCCATCCGCACTAGTTATTCCTGGGGGCTTCTTTTATAGAAGCTCAACTATACGGGTTTTATACCCAACACATGTGTCACGCTTCCACATGTACCTTTTACTCGCCATTATATGCATCGATATGACTTAAGTTTTGGCCAAGCTGGGTTGCTGGCTCTGTGCTTACCCTCGTTCCCGATTGTTCGGCTAGGCGGTAAAGGAGCACCTCTGCGATTATTCTTGCGGGTCACCGGATGTGTACCTCGGTGGGTGAAGCGAAGCTAGCGTTCTTAAGGGAATATTGGTCGGTGATTTAAAAGATGACTTTTACCTATTTTTCCCATCTGCCCCGGATGTTTATTGCTCTCTTGGCAGTCGGACATGCACTTTAGGGCATGCCTCCCAGCGAAAGGAACCCTTAATGGAACTATTCTCCTGGAAGATGTTTCTTACTAACCATGTAATATAACATAACTAGTTGGGCACTTATGCGATAAAGCACTAATGACCCCTCGCCTAGTCTCCATGCATACCACGGTTATTTCTTAACCAAAAGGTATTCGGACACACTCCGGACTCTAGGGTCCCGAGGTCGAAGCGAAAAGGCGGAAGCGACAAGCGATCTACAATCCGGCTAGAAGGCATTTCACATGTCATTTTAAAGGATAACATACATTGTCAAGTTTATTGATTGTATTCCTCCTCAATCCCGTCTAACAGTCTGTCTAGTTTACACCCGTTAGGAAAATTTAGCAGCCAGTTCTACTGGCTATACACTAAACTCACGAGGATCTCCTTCCGTCGGGCCCCACCGTCCAACTTGCCATATGCTTGGGATCCGCCTTCTTGTACAGCGTCTTCCCCATGGCCCAAGCCTCCTGGCACCTTGACGGCAAGCGAAACCTTCCACAAGCAGGCGCTGCCACACTCCTGCAGCTTCTCTGCAAGCTCCCGAGGCCCTCCGTGGGCGAGGGATGGCCATAAAGCTTTGTCGGTGCCACTCATTGCTGCCGAACTTCGTTCGAACAGCTGCAACAGTTCGGGAAGTTGATCACCCATTGATACGGGCATCTCCTCCGCAGGATGGCCCGTGAGTATACCTACAAGACATATTATGTCAAATAGCTTCCTCGCCGAACTCCTCTTCCTTAGAGAGTTCGCTCAAGCACTTACTATAGATGCCGCGACGAAGCCATTGATTCTCCTTAACGGAGCCGGACAGCTCGGCCTGCACGCCTTTCAGCTCTTCTCCGAGCTTGGCGTTGGCATCTTGGAGCTTGTTCCTTTCTGCTGAACTCTGTTCGGCACACTCTCGCCGCCTTTAGTGGCGCAGAGTGATCTTACTGTCCGGATCTTGTTGGCGGCACCTCTGATGTCGTTATTAGACTCATGCGCATGCCGCACACGCTTATATTAATTTATACAAATGTGTTACCGGGAGGGTCTTCCGTCTCCTCCTGCGGCAGCAAGTGCAGCCCCAAGTTGGGCCTTGCAATCTTCAGCTCCGAGACAGTGGGCGTTCTTCTCGTTAAGAGCACTGAATTTGAATGATCCTTAAATCAGTTAACATAACTAATTTAAGTCTCGGGAACTCTTGGTGTATGCAACCATTAAAATTCCCTTACCGTATGTCTTTAACATCTTTGCTCCGTATACTGGTAAAACCATTTTGAGCAGCCCGAGATGCGCGTCCCGCATTAAAGGCATCCAATGCCTCGGAAAAGCACGCCTCTTGAAAAACTGTCCGTGGCGTCTATAATTCATAGCGCTCTCCACCTCGACTTTGTGGCGGACAGTTTGTCGGTATCCTCCGTTGGAGTAGGATCCGGTTCGCGTCTTGCGCTTGCCTCCCCTCGGTCCGGCGCTGGAGCCTGGCTGGTGTTGGTTGGGTCGGCAATTCTGTGCTCGCAGTCCGGCGGCGCTTTTTCTTCTATAAAGATCATGAGCACTTAGAAGTTTCCTCGGGCGTTGCTCGAAAGATCAAACACGAGCTATACCTCTGCGGCGACGTTTCCCAGACTGGCGCTCCTTTTCCTCTGCTGGTTCGGCTGACCTCAGAGGTCGGCCGCCGCAGCTTCGGCTCCCCGCCGAATGGCGCTTCTGCAAGATACCATCGTTCGCGAAGGTCGAGAAATAGGCAAGGATAAGATAACGGTGTCCGGACTTCGGTCTTCGTCACCTGGGATGCCGAACTTAGCCCGGGGTAGTCCGCTGTAATGGCGACCAACACATCATCAATGCTGAGCTGGTGATACACCCCATCGATTAGCTCCACCCCGATGTCCGGATCCTCTTCGGAGGCCGGACCCAGGGATCCTTGCGGGTCCTCGGGTTGTGGAGCAGGACTCACCATGTCCTCCACAGTCCGGCGTAGACCCTGCGCCGAAGACGTAGTATAAGAAGCTTAAACTTCGAAGATACGGGTAAAGGCCCTTTTGAGGTGTTCGCTTACACATCCTCTAGGATTGACCATGGAAAACCCATCCACAGGGTTGGACGAAGGAAGTCCTCCTTCTCCCCTTATGCAGACCGGACGGGATCTTCACCAGATCCTCGGTCGAATCCGCCCTTTGCGGCCGTGTCGGTGGCATCGTCCTCCCCATTGAAATCCCACATGGGGTGGTGAGGAGTCTGGACTAGGGGTGTCCAGGACAGCCGGACTATCAATATCCGCGGACTCCCGGACTCGAAGATAGAAGATTGAAGACTCGGCTTGTGTCCGGAAGGTACTTTACTTGGCGTGGAAGGCAAGCTTGGCAATACGGATATGTAGATCTCCTACCATTGTAACCGACTCTGTGTAACCCTAGCCTCTCCGGTGTCTATATAAACCGGAGGCCGTGAATCCATAGGACACAACATTACATCTCAACAATCATACCATAGGCTAGCTTCTATGGTTTAGCCTCATTGATCTCGTGGTAGATCTACTCTTGTACTACCCATATCATCAATATTAATCAAGCGGGGCGAGGGTATTACCTCCATCGAGAGGGCTCGAACTGGGTAAAACATTGTGTCCCTCGTCTCCTGTTACCATCCGCCTAGACGCACAGATTCGGGACCCCGCCCGAGATCCGCCGGTTTTGACACCGACATTGGTGCTTTCATTGAGAGTTCCTCCGTGGCGTCACCAATAGGCTCGATGGCATCTTCAACCTTTGATGCTGTCGGTGAGACTTTCCTCCCGGGCAGATCTTCATATTCGGCGGCTTTGCTGCGGGCAACTCTCTTGGCCATCTGGAGCAGATCAAAGCTACGCCCTGGCGTTAGGGTCGATTCGAAGCCTAAACTTCACGGCCGATAACGCGGAGACTTGATCTTGACGGACTCGAGCCACGACCAAAGCGCCGCCGCCTTTGTGGCGATGGGCATGATCTAGCTCTGCCGCCACACGGTGCTTTGGTGGTCGCACTTGAATCCGCCCGGCTAATTGCGGAGCCGATCGCCCATGACGAGGGTCGGTGGATGAAGCGCCGCCTCGGGGCTTCAACATCTACGGCGATGGAGCCAAATACCAATCTTGTCCCCGCGAAATTCGTGATCCCGAGGCACGGACTCCTTGCGGACTCCGAGCCTCCGCGCCTGCCAATTAAACCAGATTAGGCGCGGTTATGGAATTCACCACGCGGACATCTTTCAACACTCGCCTTTTGGCGATATCTTGAATTCTCTGAAGCATCTCTCGCTATCGGGAGAATCCTAGCGGACTATGGCGGGGCGGTTGGAGTTCGGACGACGAAGAAATTGAGCCCACCCACCACCCACTTTGTAGCCACTATCGAGGACCTAACCGACATGCTAGACTACGACTCCGGCGACATCGGCGCTATGGGCGATGATGCGGAGACGATCGAGACCCAGCGCCCACGGGGACTTTGGAAGGCCACCTCGTCATCGACGTCTACATGGTGGACACCCGAAAGAAGGGAAGGCGAAAAAGCAGCGGAGGAAGATTCTTTGAAGAAGCAGCCTAAACTTGCGGCGTCGTGGCGCCGCTCTAAATCCGCCACAACAAGAATGGAGAATCTGACACGGGAGACAATAATACTCCGGAGAGTGCCGAAGACGACCTCCTCCTGCAAGATTTAGCGCAGGAGGACGCAGAAGCAAGCCCTCACGATAGGACGGCAGATGAAGGGGTTGAGGACGATAACTATATGCCTCCTCCGAAGACGAGGCGAGCCTCAATGATGACGAATTCGTCATACCCGAGGATCCCGTCGAACAAGAGCGCTTTTAGCGCGAGGCTCATAGCCACGACAAATAGCTTAAAGAAAAAGCAGCAACAGCTTCAAGCTGATCAAGATCTGCTAGCCGATCGATGGATGAAGTCCTCGCGTCGAAGAGTATAAACTTCGAACTCCCCTCCAAAAGATACCCAAGGCGCAAGCTGCTCCCCGATTAGAGGAGGAAGCATACCTTTATCACCGGCAGCACGACATGGTGACCGACCACCCGTGGTCGCGACAGAGAAGCATTCAAGGCCCCAGCCAAGACCGTACCCCGACATCGATCGAGGAGTACGAAGCCAAAAGGGAACGCGCCGGACTTGCGAGACATCTTGGAGGACAAAGCAAGGCAATCCAGATCCATTTATGGATCACGTGGGCGCCCTACGAGCCACGACGAATACCGTCGCGCCGGACATAACGCCGCCGAGGCGAACATAGCAGACAAGCGCTCCCTCGAGCTGCGTCGCGATATTGCTCAATCTGGGCGCCAGACACCCGTTATGCTTCACTGATGAAGTAATGGATCACCAGATCCCCGAAGGGTTCAAACCCGTGAACATCGAATCTTACGATGGCACGACAGACCCCTCGGTGTGGATCGAAGATTATCTTCTCCACATCCATATGGCCCGCGGTGACGATCTACACGCCATCAAATATCTCCCACTCAAGCTTAAAGGACCAGCTCGGCATTGGCTTAACAGCCTGCCCGCAGAGTCAATTGGGTGTTGGGAAGACCTAGAGGCCGCGTTCCTTGATAACTTCCAAGGTACATACGTGCGACCTCCAGACGCCGACGACCTAAGCCACATTATTCAGCAACCAGACGAATCGGCCAGATAGTTCTGGACACGGTTCTTGACGAAGAAAAATCAAATCGTCGACTGTCCGGATGCGGAGGCCCTTGCAGCCTTCAAACACAACATCCGGGACGAATGGCTAGCCGGCACAGGGCGGGAGAAGCGAAATCCATGGCAGCCCTCACATCATTAATGACCCGCTTATGCGCGGAGAGGATAGCTGGCAGCCCGTAGCAATAATCTCCGCAAAAATTCTGGCAGTCCGGATTCTAAGGACAACCACGGCAGTCACGAATCAAAAAAAAAGCGCCGTACTAACGGCGATGGCAAAGAGGATCTGGCAATCAATGCCGGATTCCCGACTCCAAACCGGTTAACGGAAGAAGCCATTTAAAAAACAACCGGGCCCGTCCAATCTGGATAGAATACTCGACCGCTCATGCGGATACATGGCACCCGAAAAGCCAGCTAATCACACCAATAGAGATTGTTGGGTGTTCAGCGAGCCGCAAGTCAATTGCGAACACGATGACAAGGGGCTAAATAGCGGCGACGAGGAAGAGACCCGCCCCGAACAACAGAGACGAAGGGTTTCCCGCAAGTGCGAACGGTGAATATGATCTACGCGACCCACATACCCAAGAGGGAGAGGAAGCGCGACCACGGGCGTCTATGCGATGGAGCGATCGCCCGAAATTCAATACATGGTCCTCTGTCCGATCACTTTCGATCGACGAGACCACCCGACTAGCATACGCCATGGCGGATTCGCGCGTTGGTCTTAGACCCAATCGTCGATGGATTTCACCTCACAAGAGTCCTCGATGGATTGGCGGCGGCAGCTTTGAACCTGCTTTATCGAGGACACGGTCATAAAATGGGCATAGACCCATCAAGGATCAAACCTACTAAGACAACCTTTAAAGGTGTCATCCGAGTGGAAGCCAAGCTATGACGAGCTCACACACTGAAGTGGTCTTGGATCCCGGATAATTTCGAAGCGAAGAGTTAATCTTCGATATAGTCCCGTTCAGAAGCGGCTATCATGCCCCTTTCGGACGTCTGGCGTTTAAAATTCAACGGTGCCACATTATGCATACCTAAAGCTCAAAATGTCGGGCCCTCGTGGAGTCATTACGGTCAATGGGAATACGGGCGCTCCTCCGTGACGGAGGAACATACAGCTGCTCATCGCGTAATCTGAGCAGCCTTCACGGCAATTCTCTAGTCCGGCAACTAAAAAGCCGGACACATTAAAGTGCGCCCGGAGCAGCACCAACCAAGACCACCCGGCGCGATCGGAGCACGTGTAGCAACACGGCCCCCACCCTCGCCCGTGTATTATCACAAGAATAACACTCCGCGTACATCATTACGCTTTGGAGATACCATGGGCTCAGGGGAGGGGCTTCACCTCAAGGATGGAAAAGTGCGGCTCGACCGCACCAGGGGCTCGTGCTAGCACCCCCGTTGGTGTTATTTTTTATCTTTTCTTTTTATATATGCAGGACTCTACCAAATAGAAGCCCCGCCTGGTCGTGAACTTGCCGAACTCACGATACAACAGTCAGGGATTAAAGAAGGCGGCGACGACACTCAGGTGGTCTCCATAACGAGCATTAAATTCAATTACATACACCAAGTCTGCGGCTTATCCCTGAAGGGGGACACGCTAATTTAGTCCGAATCCCTTGCTTACCGCACTATTTGTATTAGTTCGCTTTATTAGGAGAACTTCTGTCATAAATAACGGAGCACTTACCTTTTTGCAAGTTTATTACCTTTTCACGGCAATCGCGTTATCCTTTACAAATGTTCACCATGTGACATATTGCACCCGTACACTTTGATACGGTCGAATACACCAGGGTCTTCTGTTCCCCATATTACGGTGTGATTAAGTCCGAACACTTTCACAAAGTGCGGCACCCCGAACTTATAGCATTATATGAATCAGCTCCGAATCATGTCTTGGGTCAATAGTTGGGTTTGCCCGGCTCCTATGTTTTGGTGCCTTACGTTCCGTTCCGTCGGCTAAGGTAGCACTAGGAGAACCACTGCGATTGCGCCCCGGTTCGGCCGGGTTAACGCCTCAGTGGAGAAAGCTAAAACTGACTGGCATGATAAGGCGAGAGACTGGTCACTGTTCGAGAGGTCTTTTCGGGTCCCTAAAGACTCATGCCGCTCGAGCGAAGTTCGGATTATGTCCGACAAAGGCGTGGATAGCGCCTGATTCGGTCTTCGAATACCGGGGCTTCACCAGAAATTTAAAATTATAGAATTCTATGGCTAAGTGAGAGTGTTCAAGCATTATAAGTCCGGTCGCTGGTTCGTGCGTGTTGAGTGCCTCCTAGATGGACCCAAAGATGGGAACAAGAGTGCTCAAGTTTATCACCGAACACCCCAAAGACTCGTGGCTCGGGGTGAAGCCAACTACTTGCCATCTCTCGATTTAACAAGCGGCCGCCTGAAGGTAATATTTTAAATTAAACAAAGCGTTGCTCATAGCGCACATAAACTTAGTTTTCGGCGCATAGGATAAACACACAGCGAGTTCACTCAAGGATTACATTAAGGGGACACTCATCCGCGATATCGCGGGCTCCCTTCAGGACTACTTTATAATATCGCTCCGGCATACGGTGCTCCTTGGCGGCGGCGGATCCCGAGAAGCTTCTCCGCATCCAGCTTGCCCCATTGTACCTTTATGCGGGCAAGGGCTCGACGAAGCGCCCAACGCAGCGGAGCGCTTGATCACATCCAGCCTAGGGCATGCATCCACTAGCCGCGCGACTAGGCCAAAGTAGCTGCCGAGCATGGCCTCACCAGGCCACAACGGACTATGAGGCCCTTCATAGCCTCTTCACTACCTTGTGGAGTTCGACCAGCTGCTTCACTGGTCGCTTGGGGGCACCGGATGGCCGGCCTCGGCGCAGATCGAGACCGAAGACCTTCTCCGTTGAGCTCCCTCCTCGTCACGATAGAACGCAGCGGCATCGAGGCGACTACGTGGCAGATCTGCAAATGCCCCTGGAGAGCTCCGAATTCGGGTAAGTATCCGGTAATTTACATTAACATGCTTGCTCTGCATGAAAAACGCCTTACCTGCTGCTATCTTCCTCATGTCCTCTACCTCCTCACGGGCCCTCTGGACCTCGGCCTTGGCGGATTTGGCACTTTCGAGAGCCGAGGCAAGTTCGGACTCTAGAGTCTTGGAGTCACGCTCCAAACTCTCATGCTTTTTCATTAGAGCCTGGAGCTCTTGCCGAACCTCCACCACCAGCGCCGCTTGCTTTTCTCGCTCAGTCCGTTCCGTGGCCGCATTGCGTTCGGCCACGGACACGGCATCTCTCAGGGCTGCCACCTCGTTCGTGGCCCCTGCATTTACATTTTATCCTTGTTAATCTTGTTTGCAACCAAAACCCTTTTACGTAAGGTACATATTTAAAGTGGTGTTCTTCACCTTCTTTTTCCTTGAGCTGCCTCTTGGCATGGCGAGCTCTTGCTCCGACCGCTCAAGGTCCTTCTTCACGCCTCGACCTCCGTTGTCAATCGGCAGAAGTCAACAGCGCAGCCTGCAAACCCATATTTTAGAAACCCTGTATATCTTGTTAAAGATCCTCGGTCCGCTTTTCTTTCGAACACCGGACTAAGCATCGAGGATTCTTGTCTATGCGGTGTTATATCGCTTAATTTTAAACTTCTTACCTCAAAGCACGTTAGAAGGTTGCTAGAAGCCGGTCGGCCCGCCCTTGGCGAGCTGGACCTTCTCAATCACCGCACTCATGAGAGTGCGGTATTCTTCCTCAATGGGCGCCTTGGCGCCTCCAGCAGGTTGTCCGGTGCCTCCGGTTGGACGGAGGCCGCCCGGCACGGTCACGATCTGCCACTCCTTGAGGGGCTGCTTGCGGACTCTGGAACCGTTGCGGGTTCCGGAGTCGAGTCCGGCACAAAGTCCGGGAGGCTGCCTGACGGCGCCTCCGGAGCCTCCTCCTGGCGCGTCCCCCTATGGGATTCCGCCTCGTCGTCTTCGGCGCATGGGGTAGAGGCGGTCGGGATGGAATTTACATCCGACGGCGCCAACGACCCGCTCATCGAGTCGGGAAAGTCGTCACCGGCCGGACTAAAGAAATAGTGCGGCATTAGAAGGACACTGTGTGACATACTATAATACGGCATATGAATGATCCGGCAACTTATGATTTTGCCGGATGCCGAGCCCTTGGAGGCCACTCCTCCTTGCCAACGCTGATGTTGGCAAAACTGTCCGGGGGGATGGTTCTCCCCCTCTTGGACCCTTCGGCCGCCCCGATTGGGGAGGCCTTCCTCTTCTTCTCCCCCTCCTCTGGGAGAGAGTACTCCTCCTCCTCTTCCTCGTCTTCGGGGGAGGAATCCTCGTCGTCGTCAGACGCTTGATTGCGGGAACTCTTTCGAGTCCCCGTGGCCACCTTCTTGGCCTTCTTCTCCGGCACCACGTACGGTGCCGGAACCAGCAGCCTTGCTAATTGGGCATTCACTGGTTCTTCTGGCATGGGAGCCGGACTGATAATCAGCTCGGCCTTCTCCATCCATTCCTGTCAAAGGAAAGAGGCAGATTAAAAACCTCGCTAGAGTCAATCTAAATTACTGCAAGTGTCCCGTAATGGGGTCGAATCACTTACTCCGTCAGTCGGAGACCGCAAGCTGAAACCGCGGTCTTCGGTCGCGGATGCGGGCGCATCAGCGCTCTTGAATAGCACCCTCCAGGCACCTTCATATGTTGTATCGAAGAGCCCGCTCAGCGTTTGGTGCTGTTCCGGATTAAACTCCCACAGAGTAAAAGCCCTTTCTTGGCATGGGAGAATCCGCCGGAGGAGCATGACCTGGACTACGTCGACGAGCCGGAGCCCATTGCTCACCAGCTTTTTGATGCAGGTTCGAAGTCCCGTCACCTCCACCGGGTTACCCCACTGCAAGCCCTTCTCTTTCCAGGAGGTGAGCTGCGTGGGGATTCCAGATCTGAATTCGGGGGCCGCCGCCCATGTAGGCTCGCGCGGCTCGGTGATATAGAACCACCCCGATTGCCACCCCTTGACGGAGTCCACGAAGGTCCCTTCTAGCCAAGGGACGTTGGGCAGCTTGCCCAACATAGCGCCTCCGCATTCCGCTTGCGCCCCCTTTACGATCTTCGGCTTGACGTTGAAGGTCTTGAGCCACAGGCCGAAGTGGGGCCGGATGCAGAGAAAAGCCTCGCACACGACGATAAACGCCGAGATGTTGAGGACGAAGTTCGGCGCTAGATCGTGGAAATCCAGGCCGTAGTAAAACATGAGCCCCGGACGAATGGATGGAGCGGAAAGCCCGATCCACGGAGGAAGTGGGGAAGGAAAACGACCCTCGTGAGGTCTGGGGTAGAACGAGCTGCCCAGCGTCGGGCGGCCGATCGCGCAATGTTCCGGAGAGGTATCCGGCGTCGCGAGTTTGGTGATGTCCTCCTCCTTGGCGGTGGAGGTCATCCACTTGCCTCCCCCTCCAGACATGTTCGGAGAAGGGTTGAGGCGGAATGCGCGAGCTTGAGCGTTGGAGCTTGGGTTCGCAGGGACGGATGAGCAAAGGAGGAAGAAGGCGTAGGTGAGAAGGTAAATCCTTATCCCTTATATATAGGCGGACAAAACTATGCGTCCCTCACCGGCCTGGTAAAACTCGCTTAATCCCCCAAGCGCCACCATGAATGGCGCGGTTGGGTTACCCACGCACGTATTGATGAGAATCCGGAAGAGGGGAACACGATCTCGCTCGACGGGGCGTGCCAAGGAAGCGCGCCGCTAAACGTCTTTGAGGTGGAATAGTAAAAACAATTAAAACGAAGGCTTGGCTGCGGTGTGATGTCATGCCGCATAATCGCCGCCAGATTGGATCGGTGTATGTGTTTTATCTCTCTACGTTGGAGTGTGGAAATTATTTTGCGAGCGGACACTATCCTGGTGTTCATTATCTTCTCTGGATTATTCAAGGGAGGAACCCGCCTTGCAATGCCGAACATTATGCACGCCGGACTTATCGTCATTGAAGACTAGTTCAGGGGCTCTTGAGGAGTCCCGACTAGGGGTGTCGGACAACGGACTATCAATATCCGCGGACTCCCGGACTCACGAAGATAGAAGATTGAAGACTCGGCTCATGTCGGAAGGTACTTTACTTGGCGTGGAAGGCAAGCTTGGCAATCACGGATATGTAGATCTCCTACCATTGTAACCGACTCTGTGTAACCCTAGCCTCTCCGGTGTCTATATAAACCGGAGGGCCGAGTCCGAGGACACAACATTACATCTCAACAATCATACCATAGGCTAGCTTCTAGGGTTTAGCCTCATTGATCTCGTGGTAGATCTACTCTTGTACTACCCATATCATCAATATTAATCAAGCAGGACGTAGGGTATTACCTCCATCGAGAGGGCCTGAACCAGGGTAAAAACATTGTGTCCCTCGTCTCCTGTTACCATCCGCCTAGACGCACAGTTCGGGACCCCCTACCCGAGATCCGCCGGTTTTGACACCGACAGTGGCCTCTGTATTGCAGCGGCTGCACCCCCCGCTTGATGCACATCGCCATGACTCCAATCATGGTCAAGCCAGAATGAGCCATTAATCTTATTCGGCCCATCAAGTAATGGATGCTCTTGTCTTCCTCCAAACGGGGGCTCCGCGGGCGCCAGCCGAGGCATTTCTTCAAGGGAGCAGCATCAAACTCCGGGAGGCCAATCCGGACTGGGTCGGGCAACGGAGCGTCTACAATATAAAACCACTCCGAGGGCCAGTCTTCGGACGCCCTCTTGGGGGTGCGGATAAGTATCCGGTCCCGGCGATGCGCCATATCTCGGCGCCGCCCACTTGATATATGGACCCCGGTGAGAAGCGGGCACGAGGCGTAACAGCCTCTTCCACAATGCGAAATGGGGCTCGATGCCCGAGAATAGCTCACAAAGAGCTACATAGCCCATGATGTGCAGCCTGAGGCGGGCGTGAGGTGATGGAGCTGGAGTCCTTAGAACTTCAGAGCCCGCGGAGGAACGGATGTATTGGAAATCCGAGCCCCTTATCGAGATAGGGGATTTAAACACACCCGCTCCCCTTGTTGGGGCTTGGGGTGTCCTCCGCTTGCCTCCCACCTCGATAAGTAACCAGTCCGGCTCGGACCGAACCATGAAGGCCGGAGGAAGCAATCCTCCGTTTGGAGCTTTACTAGCTCATTGTGCGAAATAGAGCACCTCCTCCAATCCCGGCGATGGGCTAGGAGCGTGAGGAAGAGCCGCGTTGACGATCCGTGGTGGAATGGATTTTGGGTCAAAGGCGCCGATGGAGTATCTGGCGGGAGGAAGATGGTGCGGTTTGGATCTGGATCCCTGCCCCTTTAATAGGCAGGCAACCCGCACAATTAGGGGGTAAAATGTAAAGGACTCCCCTGGCTTTTCGTGCGCGCGGCGTGGAAGAGGGCCATAATTTGGTGTAGAAGCCAAGGAGCACAAGATTCGAGGTGAAGCCGGACACTATTCGGCGAGAACATGGAATTTGAAGGAGAACCCGCCTTGCAACGCCAAGACTACAAGCACGCTGGACTTATCGTCATTGAAGCCCTGGTTAGGGCTACTTGAGGAGTCTGGACTAGGGGTGTCCGGACAGCCGGACTATCAATATCCGCCGGACTCCCAAACTACGAAGATAGAAGATTGAAGACTCGGCTCGTGTCAGGAAGGTACTTTCCTTGGCGTGGAAGGCAAGCTTGGCAATACGGATATGTAGATCTCCTACCATTGTAACCGACTGTGTAACCCTAGCCTCTCCGGTGTCTATATAAACCGGAGGGCCTTAGTCCGAGGACAACATTACATCTCAACAATCATACCGTAGGCTAGCTTCTAGGTTTAGCCTCCTTGATCTCGTGGTAGATCTACTCTTGTACTACCCATATCATCAATATTAATCAAGCGGGGCGAGGGTTTTACCTCCATCGAGAGGGCTCAAACACAGGTAAAACATTGTGTCCCTCGTCTCTTGTTACCATCCGCCTAGACGCACAGTTCGGGACCCCTACCCGAGATCCGCGGTTTTGACACCAGAGGGGGCCGCCCCCTCCCAATTCGGATTGGGCTTGGGGCGCGCCTCCCTTGCTCCTTCTCTCTTCCTCCTACATGGGCCCAATAAGGCCCATATACCTCCCGGGGGGTTCCGGTAACCTCCCGGAGCTCCAAACTTCTCCGGAACCTTTCCGGTGTCCAAATATATCCGTCCAATATATCAATCTTTATGTCTCGACCATTTCAAGACTCCTCGTCATGTCCGTGATCATATCCGGGACTCCGAACAAACTTCGGTACATCAAAATACATAAACTCATAATATAATTGTCATCGAAACCTTAAGCGTGCGGACCCTACGGTTCGAGAACAATGTAGACATGACCGAGACACGTCTCTGGTCAATAACCAATAGCGGGACCTTGATGCCCATATTGGTTCCTACATATTCTATGAAGATCTTTATCGGTCAAACCGCATAACAACATACTTTGTTCCCTTTGTCATCGGTATGTTACTTGCCCGAGATTTGATCGTCGGTATCCAATACCTAGTTCAATCTCGTTACGGCAAGTCTCTTTACTCGCTCAGAATCGTCATCTCATAACTAACTCATTAGTTATATGCTTGCAAGGCTTAAGTGATGAGTATTACCGAGAGGGCCAGAGATACCTCTCCGACAATCGGAGTGACAAATCCTAATCTCGAATTATGCCAACTCAACATGAACCCGGAAACACCAGAGAGCACCTTTATAATCACCCGATTACGTTGTGACGTTTGGTAGCACACAAAGTGTTCTTCGGTACACGGAGTTGCACAATCTCATAGTTGCGAGGAACTTTGTATAAGTCATGAAGAAAGCAATAGCAGTATACTAAGCGATCAAGTGCTAGGCTAACAAAATGGGTCATGTCAATCACATCATTCTTCTAATGATGTGATCCCACTAATCAAATGACAACACATGTCTATGGTCAGGAAACATGACCATCTTTGATTAATGAGCTAGTCAAGTAGAGGCATACTAGTGACTATATGTTTGTCTATGTATTCACACATGTATCATGTTTAGGTTAATACAATTCTAGCATGAATAATAAACATTTATCATGATGTGAGGAAATAAATAATAACTTTATTATTGCCTCTAGGGCATATTTCCTTGATCTCCCACTTGCACTAGAGTCAATAATCTAGATTACATAGTAATGATTCTAACACCCATGGAGTCTTGGTGCTGATCATGTTTTGCTCGTGAGAGAGGCTTAGTCAACGGTCCGCAACATTCAGATCCGTATGTATCTTGCAAATCTCTATGTCTCCCACTTGGACTTGGTCCCGAATGGAATTGAAGCGTCTCTTGATGTGCTTGGTCCTCTTGTGAAATCTAGATTCCTTTGCCAAGGCAATTGCACGAGATTGTCACAGAAGATCTTCATTGGTCCCGATGCACTAGGTATGACACCTAGATCGGTAATGAACTCCTTCATCGAGACTCCTTCATTTGCTGCTTCGAAGCAGCTATGTACTCCGCTTCACATGTAGATCCCGCCACGACGCTTTGTTTAGAACGCACCAACTTACAGCTCCACCGTTTAATAAAACACATATCCGGTTTGCGATTTAGAATCGTCCGGATCGGTGTCAAAGCTTGCATCGGCGTAACCATTTACGACTAGCTCTTTGTCACCTCCATATCGAGAAACATATCCTTAGTCCTTTTCGTATTTGGGATGTTCTTGACCTTTGTCCGATGATCCACTCTGGATTACTTTGGTACCTTCCTGCCAAGCTTATTGCTAAGCATACGTCAGTCTGGTACACATCATTGCATACATGATAGAGCCTATGGCTGAAGCATAGGAACATTTTTCATTTTCTCTCTATCTTATCACGTGGTCGGGCATTGAGTTCGACTCAACTTCACACCTTGTAGCAGGCAAGAATCCTTTCTTTGCACGATCCATATTGAACTTTTCAATATTTTGTCAAGGTATGTGCTTTGTGAAAGTCCTATTAAGCGTCTTGATCTATCTCTATAGATCTTGATGCCTAATATGTAAGCAGCTTCACCGAGGTCTTTCATTGAAAAACTTTTATTCAAATATCCCTTTATGCTATCCAGAAATTCTATATCATTTCCAATTAATAATATGTCATCAACATATAAAACTAGAAATGCTGAGCTCCCACTCACTTTCTTGTAAATACAAAGCTTCTCCAAAAGTGCAGATAAAACCATATGCTTTGATCACACTATCAAAACGTTTATTCCAACTCCGAGATGCTTGCACCAGTCCATAAATGGAACGTTGGAGCTTGCACACTTTGTCAGCACCTTTTGGATCAACAAAACCTTCCGGCTGCATCATATACAACTCTTCTTCTAGAAATCCATTCAAGAATGCAGTCTTGACATCCATTTGCCAAATTTCATAATCATGAAATGCAGCAATAGCCAACATGATTCGGAAAGACTTAAGCATCACTACGGGTGAGAAAGTCTCATCGTAGTCAACCCCTTGAACTTGTCGAAAACATTTCGCAACAAGTCAAGCTTTATAGACGATAACATTACCATCGTCGTCGGTCTTCTTCTTAAAGATCCATTTATTCTCAATGGCTTGCCGATCATCGGGCAAGTCAACCAAAGTCCATACTTTGTTTTCATACATGGATCCTATCTCAGATTTCATGGCCTCCAGCCATTTTGCGGAATCTGGGCTCATCATCGCTTCCTCATAGTTCGTAGGTTCATCATGGTCAAGTAACATGACTTCCAGAACAGGATTACCGTACCACTCTGGTGCAGATCTTATTCTGGTAGACCTATGAGGTTCAGCAGAAACTTGATCTGAAGTTTCATGATCAATATCATTAGCTTCCTCACTAGTTGGTGTAGTTATCACGGGAACCGGTTCTTGTGATGAACTACCTTCCAACAAGGGAGTAGATACAGTTATCTCATCAAGTTCTACTTTCTCCCACTCACTTCTTTCGAGAGAAATTCTTTCTCTAGAAAGGATCCATTCTTAGCAACGAATGTTTTGCCTTTGGATCTGTGATAGAAGGTGTACCCAACAGTTTCCTTTGGGTATCCTATGAAGACACATTTCTCGATTTGGGTTCGAGCTTATCGGTTGAAGTTTCTTCACATAAGCATCATGCCCCAAACTTTAAGAAACGACAACTTTGGTTTCTTGCCAAACCATAGTTCATAAGGCGTCGTCTCAGCGGTTTTGATGGTGCCCTATTTAGCGTGAATGCGGCCGTCTCTAAAGCATAACCCCAAAGCGATAGCGGTAAATTGGTAAGAGACATCATAGATCGCACCATATCAAGTAAAATACGATTCTGACGTTCGGACACACCATTCCGTTGTGGTGTTCGGTGGCGTGAGTTGCGAAACTATTCCACATTGTTTCAAATGTAAACCAAACTCGTAACTCAAATATTCTCCTCCACGATCGATCGTAGAAACTTTATTTTCTTGTTACGATGATTTTCTACTTCACTCTGAAATTCTTTGAACTTTTCAAATGTTTCAGACTTGTGCTTCATTAAGTAGATATACCCATATCTGCTCAAATCATCTGTGAAGGTGAGAAAATAACGATATCCGCCACGAGCCTCAACATTCATCGGGCCACATACATACGTATGTATGATTTCCAACAAATCTGTTGCTCTCTCCATAGTACCGAGAAGCGGTGTTTTAGTCATCTTGCCCATGAGGCACGGTTCGCATGTACCAAGTGATTCATAATCAAGTGATTCGAAGTCCATCGGTATGGAGTTTCTTCATGCGTTTTACACCGATATGACCTAAATGGCGATTGCCACAAATAAGTTGCACTATCATTATCAACTCTGCATCTTTTGGCTTCAACATTATGAATATGTGTATCACTACTATCGAGATTCAATAAAAATAGACCACTCTTCAAGGGTGCATGACCATAAAAGATATTACTCATATAAATAGAACAACCATTATTCTCTGATTTAAATGAATAACCGTCTCGCATCAAACAAGATCCAGATATAATGTTCATGCTCAACGCAGGCACCAAATAACAATTATTCAGGTCTAAAACTTATCCCGATGGTAGATGTAGAGGTAGTGTGCCGACGGCGATCACATCGACTTTGGAACCGTTTCCCACGCGCATCGTCACCTTGTCCTTGGCCAGTGCTCGCTTATTCTGTAGTCCCTGTTTTGAGTTGCAAATATTAGCAAGTACGATATCAAATACCCAGTGCTACTCGAGCTCTAGTTAGGTACACATCAATAACATGTATATCACATATACCTTTGTTCACTTTGCCATCCTTCTTATCCGCCAAATACTTGGGGCAGTTCCGCTTCCATGACGATACCGCTTGCGGAGAAGCACTCGATTTCAGGCTTAGGTCCAGACTTGGGTTTCTTCTCTTGAGCGACAACTTGCTTGCCGTTCTTTTGAAGTTCCCTTCTTCTTCCCTTTGCCCTTCTTCTTGAAACTAGTGGTCTTGTTGAACATCAACACTTGATGCTCCTTCTTGATTTCTACCTCCATGCTTTCAAAGATCGCGAAGAGCTCGAGGAATAGTCTTGTTCATCCCTTGCATATTATAGTTCATCACAAAGCTCTTGTAGCTTGGTGGCGATGATTGAAGAATTACATCAATGACACTATCATCGGAAGATTAACTCCCGGTTGAATCAAGTGATTGTTATACCGGACATTACGAGTATATGTTCACTGACAGAACTATTCTCCTCCATCTTGCAGCTATAGAACTTATTGGAGACTTCATATCTCTCAATCCGGGCATTTTCTTGAAATATTAACTTCAACTCCTGGAACATCTCATATGCTCCATGACGTTCAAAACGTCGTTGAAGACCCGGTTCTAAGCCGTAAAGCATGGCACACTGAACTATAGAGTAGTCATCAGCTTTGCTCTGCCAGACGTTCTTAACGTCGTCAGTTGCATCGATCAGCGAGGTTCGGCACCCAGCGGTGCTTCGGGGCGTAACTCTTACGTGCAGCAATGAGGATAATCCTCGATTCGGACCCGATCCGTGTAATTGCTACCATCATCTTTCAACTTTGCTTTCTCAAGGGCGCATTAAAATTCAACGGAACAACAAAGACGAGCCATCTATCTACAAACAAACATAGACAAGCAAGATACTATCGGTACTAAGTTCATGATAAATTTAAGTTCAATTAATCATATTACTTAAGAACTCCCACTTAGGCAGACATCTCTCTAGTCATCTAAGTGATCACGTGATCCAAATCAACTAAACCATAACCGATCATCACGTGAGATGGAGTAGTTTTCAATGGTGAACATCATTATGTTGATCATATCTACTATATGATTCACGCTCGATCTTTCGGTCTCCGTGTTCCGAGGCCATATCTGCATATGCTAGGCTCGTCAAGTATAACTGAGTATTCTCGTGTGCAAACTGGCTTGCACCCGTTGTAGATGGACGAGAGCTTATCACACCCGATCATCACGTGGTGTCTCGGCACGACAAACTTTGGCAGCGGTGCATACTCGGGAGAACACTACTTGATAATTTTAGTGAGAGATCATCTTAAAATGCTACCGTCAATCAAAGCAAGATAAGATGCATAAAGGATAAACATCACATGGAATCAATATAAGTGATATGATATGGCCATCATCATCTTGTGCTTGTGATCTCCATCTCGAAGCACCGTCGTGATCACCATCGTCATCGGCGCGACACCTTGATCTCCATCGTAGCATCGTTGTCGTTACGCCATCTATTGCTTCTCGACTATCGCTACCGCTTAGTGATAAAGTAAAGCAATTACGTATGCTTGCATTTCATACAATAAAGCGACAACCATATGGCTCTCGCCGATTGTCGATAACCGATTACAAAACATGATCATCTCATACAATAAAATATAGCATCATGTCTTGGCCATATCACATCACAACATGCCTGCAAAAACAAGTTAGGCGTCCTCTACTTTGTTGTTGCAAATTTTACGTGGCTGCTACGGGCTTAAGCAAGAACCAATCTCACCTACGCATCAAAACCACAACGATAGTTTGTCAAGTTGATGCTGTTTTAACCTTCGCAAGGACGGGCGTAGCCACACTTGGTTCAACTAAAGTTGGAGAAACCGACACCGCTAGTCACCTGTGTGCAAAGCACGGCGGTAAAACCAGTCTCGCATAAGCGTCGCGTAATGTCGGTCGGGCCGCTTCATCCAACAATACCGCTGAACCAAAGTATGACATCTTTGGTAAGCGGTATGACTTATATCGCCCACAACTCACTTGTGTTCTACTCGTGCAAATAACATCAAACCATAAAAACCTGGCTCGGATGCCATTTGTTGGGGAACGTAGTAATTTCAAAAAATTCCTACGCACACGCAAGATCATGGTGATGATATAGCAACGAGGGGAGAGTGTTGTCTCGTACCCTCGTGAGACCAAAGCGAAGCGTTGGCGCAACATAGAGGAAGTAGTCGTCGTCCTCCGGTCCGACCGATCCAAGCACCGTTACTCGGCACCTCCGAGTTCTTAACACGCGTACAGCTCGATGGCGCACCCTCGATCTCCAATCCGATAGAAGCTCGAGGGGAGTTCCATCAAGACGACGGCGTGGTGATGATCTTGATGTTCTCTGCCGCAAGGCTTCGCCTAAGCACCGCTACAATATGATCGAGGTGTAATATCGTGGAGGGGGCACCACACACGGCTAAGGAACAATCAATGATCAACTTGTGTGTTCTAGGGTGCCCCTACCCCGTATATAAAGGAGGGAGGGAGGAGGTGGCCGCCCAAGGGGGCGCCATAGGGGGGAAACCTACTCCAAATAGGTTTCCCTCTTTTCCTTATCTTATTTGGAGGGAAGGAAGGAGTACTAGTATTAGGAAGTAGTACTAGTAGTAGGAAGGAAGAGAGGGGAAGGATAAAGAAAGGGGGCGGCCCCCTCCCCAGTCGGATTGGGCTTGGGGCGCCCCTCCCTTGCTCCTTCTCTCTTCCTCCTACATGGGCCCAATAAGGCCCATATACCTCCCGGGGTTCGGTAACCTCCGGAGCTCCAAACTTCTCCGGAACCTTTCCGGTGTCCAAATATATCCGTCCAATATATCAATCTTTATGTCTCGCCATTTTGAGACTCCTCGTCATGTCCGTGATCATATCCGGACTCGAACAAACTTGGTACATCAAAATACATAAACTATAATATAATTGTCATCGAAACCTTAAGCGTGCGGACCCTACGGTTCGAGAACAATGTGAGACATGACCGAGACACATCTACGGTCAATAACCAATAGCGGGACACGGATGCCCATATTGGTTCCTACATATTCTCTGAAGATCTTTATCGGTCAAACCGCATAACAACATACTTTGTTCCCTTTGTCATCGGTATGTTACTTGCCCGAGATTTGATCGTCGGTATCCAATACCTAGTACAATCTCGTTACCGGCAAGTCTCTTTACTCGTTCACATGTCGTCATCTCATAACTAACTCATTAGTTATATGCTTGCAAGGCTTAAGTGATGAGTATTACCGAGAGGGCCCAGAGATACCTCTCCGACAATCGGAGTGACATATCCTAATCTCGAATTATGCCAACTCAACATGAACCTTCGGAAACACCAGAGAGCACCTTTATAATCACCCGATTCGTTGTGACGTTTGGTAGCACACAAAGTGTTCTTCCGGTACACGGAGTTGCACAATCTCATAGTTGCAGGAACTTTGTATAAGTCATGAAGAAAGCAATAGCAAAGTATACTAAGCGATCAAGTGCTAGGCTAACAAAATGGGTCATGTCAATCACATCATTCTTCTAATGATGTGATCCCACTAATCAAATGACAACACATGTCTATGGTCAGGAAACATGACCATCTTTGATTAATGAGCTAGTCAAGTAGAGGCATACTAGTGACTATATGTTTGTCTATGTATTCACACATGTATCATGTTTCCGGTTAATACAATTCTAGCATGAATAATAAATATTTATCATGATGTGAGGAAATAAATAATAACTTTATTATTGCCTCTAGGGCATATTTCCTTCACCCTCCACCGGCGCGCTGCTTCAAATGGCGGACAAAGTGAGAGGTCGCGTCACCTTGTGTCTAGATCTAAGATGCCACGTGTACCAGATGATTGACTCCAAGTTAGACCACCCTGATGCTAGGTGCGAGCCGAGGAACACTGTTGGAGAGACCCCCCTCATAATTTTCCTACATTGGTCGTTTGATTCATAGGATATAATGCTATAGCATTTTCTTCTTATGTAATCATGTTTTAGTTGGCAATCTAGCATCCTCTCCAATTTTTGTTTCACTTCCTTTGTTCCTACGAAGAGAGTACTTGCTCTAAATGATGTGCCGCTGCAAGACCGCCTATATTAATTAACCATGCTCTAAAAAGGTGGACTAGATTTGGCTATAGTAGTACTGTACTAGGTTAGTAGGTGACCTTGCGCTTGGCTCTTTTGAGGGGGTCCTGGATTAGGGGGTATCCGGACAGCCAGACTATGTACAACGTCCGGACTATTGAAGCGTGAAGATACAAGACTCAAGACTTCGGCCCGTGTCCGGAAGGGACTCTCCTTTACGTGGAAGGCAAGCTTGGCGATCCGGATATTATATTTCCTTCCTTGTAACCGACTCCATGTAAACCCTAGCCCTCTCCGGTGTCTATATAAACCGGAGAGGTTGGTCCTTAGAAGGCCGATCACAATTACAATCATACCATCATAGGCTAGCTCTTAGGGTTTAGCCTACACGATCTCCTGGTAGATCTACTCTTGTACTATCCATATCATCAATATTAATCAAGCAGGAAGTAGGGTTTTACCTCCATCGAGAGGGCCCGAACCTGGGTAAACATCTGTGTCCCTTGCTTCCTGTTACCATCAGCCTTGATGCACAGATCGGGACCCCCTACCCGAGATCTGCCGGTTTTGACACCGACATTGGTGCTTTCATTGAGAGTTCCTCTGTGACGTCGGCACAAGGCTTGATGGCTCCTTCAATCATCATCAACAATGCTGTTCAGGGTGAGGCTTTCCTCCCCAGACAGATCTTCGTGTTTGGCGGCTTCACACTACGGACCGATCTGCTTGGTCATCTGGAGCAAATCGTGTCAGGATCGCCGGATAGTTATGATGAGCATGGCTTGGACCTGCCGTCAGACGATACTCGGGATATTACCCCGGCAGAAGCCTCGGAACTAAATCTGGGGCAGGTTGCGTTGCCTAAGGACGGAGGGCTGGACCCTGTCCCGCAGGCCATACCCTCGTTGGCGATGGAGCCGAACACAGGTCTCACCTCTGAGGGAACCTATGACTCCAGACCCCTGGATTCATATCCGGATGTAGGTTCCGATCCGCGCGTCCCCGAGCCCGCCGATCCTGGTTTGACTCTGGTGGTGGAGTTCACCGCGGCGGACATCTTTCAGCATTCGCCCTTTGGCGACATACTAAACTCATTTAAAACTATCTCTTTGACAGAGAATTCCGGGCCGAACTATGTCTGGCTCGGGTGGGAAGCAGGAGACGAAGTAATTCGTTACCCACCCACCACCCACTTGATAGCCACGGTTGATGATTTAACCGACATGCTGGACTTCGACTCCAAAGGCATCGACGGTATGGATGAAGATGCAGGAGAAGACTCAGAATCTATGGGGTACCGGATTCCCGCCTCGTCACACGACATATACATGGTGGATACACCCAAGGAAGGCGACGGTGACAATCCGGAAGATAACACCCCTGGGCAAAAACCAAAGCGACGGCACAGACGTCGTTCTAAATCCGGCAACAGTAACAATATCAGCAAGAGCGCCAAAAGAATGGATACTCTGGTCAACCCTGAAGGCAATAACGACCAAAAGGAACCAGCGATGGAGCAGGACGAACCAGGTCACGCCGAGCATAGTTTGGAGCAGACGCCCAAAGAAAACGATCCAGAGGGACGAGTTCATCAAACCGGCCAAGGACAAGAAGACAGTCCGGATGATGACGCATTCATCATTCTGGAAGAACGCGTGGAACGAGAGAACCTCCACAGGAAGCTTATGGCCACAGCGAGAAGTCTGAAGAGGCAGAAGCAACGGCTTAAAGCCGCACAGGAAACGCTCAACCGTAGATGGAATAAAGTGCTAGACACTGAAGAAAGATATGGCGACGATCGCCACACAAAAACTACCCAAGCGTAAGCTCTTGCAGAATTGAAGGCGAGGCCGTCCCACCAAAAAGTAACACAACCAGGAGACCAAAAGTACCACTTCATAACCGCAATAAATCAACTACTGAAGACGCCCACGATCTACATGAACACCTAGATAAGAAAGCTGGTGCAGCTAGGTCCATCTACGGATCTAAAGGACACACCCCGGCGGGGGACTATGGTCGTCAAAACAATTATGACAACCAGAAACCAGTTCGGAATAAACATCGCACACAACAATAGCCTACAGCATGCCACGGTAGCGTCGAGATCTGAGGGATGCTCACTCCTGTGCTTCACCGATGAAATCTTGGACCACAATTCGCAGGCTTTAAACTGTGAACATAGAGGCATCTGACGGAACTACAAACCGAAGTGCGGATCGAGGACTTTATCCTACACATACACATGGCTCGTGGGGATGACCTCCACGCCATCAAATACGTTCCCCTCAAACTGAAGGGACCAGCTCGGCACTGGCTGAAAAGCCTCCCCAAAAATTCAATTGGGAGCTGGGAGGAACTAGAGGACGCTTTCAGGGCCAATTTCCAAGGGACTTATGTCCGGCCTCCGGATGCTGATGATTTAAGTCACATAATCCAACAACCTGGAGAGTCCGCCCACAAGCTTTGGAACAGATTCCTCACTAAGAAGAATCAAATTGTTGATTTTCCGGATGCCGAAGTCCTAGCGGCATTCAAACATGGCATCCGTGATGAATGGCTCGCCAGACACCTCGGCCAAGAAAAGCCTAGGACAATGGCAGCCCTAACAAGCCTTATGACCCGCTTTTGCGCGGGTGAAGATAGCTGGCTAGCCCATAAAGGCACCAGCGGCCCCAGCACATCCGAAATAAGGGATGGCAACGGGAAGCCATGGCGCAATAAGAACAAACGCCAAAACAAGGAAGAGAGCCCGGACAACACAATGGTTAATGCCGGATTCAGGGGCTCTCGACCTAACCAACCAAATAAGCAATCTAAGGGCAGTAAAGAAGGACCGTCCGGTCTTAACAAAGTTCTGGACAGACTATGCCAAATTCATGGCACCCCCGACAAACCTGCGAACCATAGGCACAGAGAGTGCTGGGTCTTCAAGCAGGCCGGCAAACTAAACGCCGAACACAAGGAAAGGGAAACACCAAGTGAAGACGAGGATGAACCTCGCCAGCCGAACACTGGGGGACAGAAAAAATTCCCGCCAGAGGTTAAAACAGTGAACATGATCCACATGACTCGCACATCCTTGGGAAGGCACGAACGCGCCCATAAAGACGTGCGTGATATAGATCACATCGTACCCACACCTAACTACTGGATGTCTTGTTCGATCACTTTTGATCGCCTGGACGGTCGAACTATATTCGGCAAGAAGGATCAAACGCCTTGGTGCTTGACCCAATAATCGACGGATACCATCTCACTCATATCCTCATGGACGGCGGAGGCAGTCTCAATTTAATATATGAGGACACTGTCCGCAGGATGGGGATAGACTCATCCAGAATCAGCAAGATCAACACCACCTTTGAAGGGGTGATACCAGGCGTTAAAGCCTACAGCAGGGGCTCCGTCATACTGGAGGTAACATTCGGCTCTCCAGCCAACTCCAGAAGCGAAGAACTAGTCTTCATCATTGCACCCTTCCAAAGAAGCTATCAAGCATTGCTTGGAAGAAGGGCCTTCGCCCGCTTCAACGCATTGCCGCACTATGGCTACCTTACACTTAAGGGCCCGGTCCATGCGGCGTCATCACCGTTAGTGGAATAACAGAGCGCTCTTCGCGCGCAGAGGAATACGCGACGGCCCTAGCGGCCGGACTATAAGCAGCCTCTGACAAAAATATGCCGGGTCGTTAAGACCACAGACACGGTTAGATGAGTCCGGCAGCCCATATTAAACCAGGGCACTGTATATGCCTATAGTGGACACCAGGGGCTAATAATAAAGCCCCACACTTGGCTCAACCTTATTGGCAGGCCAGCATCTTACATTTTTTACTATCCATCGCATACTTATGTTGCACTCTCCTATGTGTTTCCCTTTTCCGCAGACAACGTTCGCGCGATACCCTTCCAGGATGCGGCACAACGGAGACAAAGGCGCAGACGTGCAGCGGGGCCCCGTTCAACAAGTTTCTTTTTAGATTAAGACCATGTGCAAACCTTTTCTATTGCCTCTTGTTGTTTAACCATCCCATGGGTTCCATACCCATAGAGGATACTGCCGTTTTTGGCATTTCGCCACGACAGATTAACGCACGTACCTGGAAATACAGGGTTTATAATGAATGGGCATTCTTGAGCCCATCATCTGTTATAAAGTCCGAATACCTTCGGGAGTGTTTGGCGTCACGAGTTTGGCCTTATATGCATTAGCTCTGAATCATGTCTTTGGTCAAATGTTGGGTTTGCCCGGCTCCTGGGTTTGCCGCCTTACATTCCGTTATAATCGGCTAAGGTGGCCAAAGGAGAACTACTGCGATTGTGCCCTGGTTATTCCGGATGAGCACCTTAGTAGAGAAAGCCAAATACTAACTGTCATGATACAGCGAGAGACTGGTCAACCACTCGACGACTCACTGGAATCTATAGGATTCCTCCGCATTAACGAAGGGCCATTTCCCGGCCAGGTACATATGCGCCCGTATTCGGATGCACGCGAAGGTACCAGGGGCTGCATAGTAGCCCCAACGTTAGAATCCCACGGCTAAGCGAAGGTGTTATAGCTATATAGTTCGGTTGCCTAATTCGACATGCCAAACCAAAGTAGATGTCCGGCTTAGGCCCCTTTGGCAAAGATGGTCTATTACAGACCGCATCGCAAGCCCGGACAGCCTCTGAAGCTCCGCCACAGCAGCCATCTTATCACTTAATGGCAGCGGGCGAGTGGGAACATTGAAATGCGACCAGAAAAGCTTCTCCACCTCCTTCTTACCCTGATCTTTGAAGAACTCCACAGCATCAGCCATACTCTTCGCCAGGTCCGCGTAGGCGTCTGCCGAACTCCAGCGTCCATCCAGGGGAGCGTACTTCGGATAGAAGAACTTCGTCCGCAGCAAATAGGAGCCTCCAGCCGCGATTTTACCGGCCTGTTGAAGCTCCTCCCGCGCACCTCTGAGCTCGGTCCGTATTTCCTTGGTGGCATTAAGTGCCTTGCTCAGGTCAGCCGATTTATCCTCATGCTCCTTTTTAAGGAGCTCATACCTGTCAGCGGCATTTTTTAACTTGATAGCCATTTCGGCTATCTTTTCCTCGCTTCGGTGATGAGCAACCTGTTTGGCTCTCAATTCCTCGGCTGCCTTTAGGGAAGCCTCATTGCTCACTCGAGCATGTTCCTTGGCTAGAGCAAGTTCCGACCTCAAGGCCTCCACGGCAGCAGCACCATCTGCAGTCCAAACATATTACGTTACTATATGCCACCTTAAATATTTTCCTATGCAATGGAAGGACATGACACGTACCTTCTGATTTATCCAGCCGCTCATTCATCAGAGTGATATTGGCATCAATCGACCCAATTTGCCTCGTCAGTTTGGCAACTTCAACGGACGGGCCGGCGGCCAGACTCACAGGTAACTGCACATATTTACAACATAAATAATTGGTTTATGATCCTCCGTTCGCTGCCTAGGGCAGACAACCAGAGTCTCAGGGGCTACTATCTATATGGAGCACACCTACCGCATGCCCCGCAACCAAAGAAATAGTGGATTCTCCATTACATACCTCAAAGCCTCTGAGCAGGCTTGTGAATGCTTCATTCAAACCGCTTGTAGCGGATGAAATCTTCTTAAGCATCGCGTTCATTAATGAGCGGTGCTCCTCCGAGAGAGCAGCTCGCTCCAGCAAGCCCGTCAGCACGTCCGGCCGGACATCAAACTGCGTCGGACTCTTCCCATCGCCCCCCGTTGTAGCCAAGTGCTCCGGGTGCAGGGCGGCTGACGAATTGACTGCTGGCTTCGGCAGATCCAGACTCCTTTGTGACGACACCTCGGTGTCGCCCGCTTCATGAGTCGGAGAAGGGGGTGGAGTCTTGCTCTCCATCATCTCCGGAAGAAGGTCCCCCGAAGACGAACCCTGTTGGGAGGAGCTGCTGGCTGGACTGCAAAAATTTGAATCTTGGTTACTGACCGTGGAGAACGCGGTACCTTCAGATCGTAGATCGACTTACGGCTCAGTAGAGGGCTGGCCCGTTGGAGGGCATGGTGCGGTGAGGGTGCCCATCGGGGCAAGGCCCCCTGGGGATGTATTTTTCCCCAATTTGGGCATCTCCGCCTCCAAATCTTTGTAGGCGGCCCTCTTCTTCCCGCGCGGGGAGGAGACCTTAGTCTCTCCTCCCTGATTATCCTCCCTGGGGGAGGCAACAATTCCCCCGGTTCGGATGCGTAGCGTGTGGGGTTCGGATTCCTCACCCTTCCCCTTATCTTTCCCCGAGGGCATTCTGCCGAGTACCCGGTCAAGCATCTTGGCCATAGTCGGGACGGGTGAGCCTTCAGGAAGTGGCGCCGGACACCTGATTCTCTCCGCCTTGTTGAGCCACTCCTGGACGCGGATGACTTTCAGGATAAAAACAATCATGACAAGTACTAAACGGAGTGTCCGGTATCAAGGCTAATTCCTCGAGTGTCTAGGCGATCGCAGCTTAGGCCCGCATCCTCGGTGGTGTCCGGACACGTTACTTTTCGTCCGAAGAATAATTTGCACATCTCTTCGAGCTTCAAGCCAAAGAAGTGCTTGACAGTCCGCGGACCTTCCGGATTGAACTCCCACATCCGGAGAGGCCGGCGTTGGCACGGCAACATCCGCTGGATCAACAACACTTGCATTATGCTGACAAGATTAATGTCCCTTCCAAGAAGCTCCCGGATGCGATTCTGCAGTACTGGTATATCACCAGCCGGTCCCCAATTCTACCCCACGTCTGTCCAAGACACCAACTGTGACGGAGGGCCCGAGCGAAACTCGGGGGAAGCCACCCACTTTGTGCCTCTGGGAGCCGTGACATAAAACCACCTTCGTTGCCATACATCGGATACTTCTGGGAAAGAACCCTCTGGCCACGGGGCATCAGCGTTTCTGCTTATTACGGCGCCTCCGCACTCCACATGTCACCCCTCGATCATCTTCGGCGTCACATTGAAGGTCTTGAGCCATAAGCCAAAGTGCGGGGTGACGTGGAGAAAAACCTCGCACACGATAATGAAAGACGAGATATGGAGGATAGTGTCTGGAGCCAGATCATGAAAATCTAACCCATAATAGAACATGAGCCCCCTCACGAAGGGGTCGAGGGTAAAACCCAAACCGCGGAGGAAGTGTGGGACGAAAATGACACACTCATTGGGCTCCGGCGTAGGGATGACCTGCCCTGGAGCAGGAAGCTTGTGCTAGATATCTGCGGTCAAGTATCCGACCTCCCTAAGCTTTGCAATGTCCTTCTCTTCAATCGAGGAGGCCACCCACCGGCCTTGAGGGTCAGATCCGGACATATTGGAGGATTCCGGAGGGGTGGAGCTTAGGTTTTGGGTGTTAGAACTCAAGGTGTGAGAAGGCGCGATGAAGGTGAAAAAAGAGGCGTAGGTCTCGACCCCTTTATAAAGAAGGTGAATATCAAGAGTCCCCGGTGTGACCGTTTGAGGCTTATCTAAAAACACACGGGGTAATACCAACAGCCATCATGGGGTCACACACGCTCATATTGATGGAAAATCCCGTAATAAAAGGGACACGATCTCTGCCTCGACGGGACATGCCAATAAAACTGCCTCGTAACACGAGTCATTGCGGGGTAGGAAACGTCGGTTCGCATTGGACCGAGCCATGATGCAAGGGCACGACGCACGAAGATTGCCAGCAAATCAGATCTATACCATACGAAGATCATCTTGCAGATCCTGACACGGTCTACGTGTTCGATGACCACTTTGGAGTATTCAGAGGAGGAACCCGCCTTGCAATGCCGAAGACAATACTGTGTGCTGGACTCATCGTCATTGAAGCCTGGTTCAGGGGCTACTAAGGGAGTCCTGAATTAGGGGGTATCCGAACAGCCGGACTATGTACAATGTCCGGACTATTGAAGCGTGAAGATACAAGACTCAAGACTTCGACCCATGTCCAGATGGGACTCTCCTTTGCGTGGAAGGCAAGCTTGGCGATCCGGATATTATATTTCCTTCCTTGTAACCTACTCCATGTAAACCCGCCCTCTCCAGTGTCTATATAAACCGGAGAGGTTGGTCCTTAGAAGGCCGATCACAATTACAATCATACCATCATAGGCTAGCTCTTAGGGTTTAGCCTCCATGATCTCGTGGTAGATCTACTCTTGTACTACCCATATCATCAATATTAATCAAGCAGGAAGTTGGGTTTTACCTCCATCAAGAGGGCCCGAACTTGGGTAAACATCTGTGTCCCTTGCTTCCTGTTACCATCAGCCTTGACGCACAGATCGGGAACCCCTACCCGAGATCCACCGGTTTTGACACCGATACTTCTCCTCTTCCGGAAGTCGAACAATAATGATGGTACTACAGTAGTACTTTTAGCAATCTGACACCAAATGAACTGTTGCACGTCCACCGCTTGTAACCAAAAGTATCTCCTCGTGTTGTGAGCCATCGCGCACGCGTTTGCAAGGGAGAAGGCGTAGTAAGCAAACTTCTCGTCAAGTTGACGGGACACATCAAAGTTATTTAGTACTCTCTTCAAAAAGGGCCGACCATGTCCATGGCTTCCATCTCGTGCTCTGTCATTGAGTACATGCACTATTCACGTGCCATCGAGGAGAAAAAATATTGCGTAGTACTAGGTGCCATAGAAGTGCACGACTCACTTATGCACTACATATCTCTATTTTCTTGCATGACACGCCACCTTGATGTTAGATGTCCCGCGTGTCATGGAGGCATATAGTATGATTTTTAAAATGGAGGCATATAGATGCCTCGTGTGTCAGCAAAAGGATGAACAAAGCTCATGTCTTAAACGAAAGAGTGGAAGAACATAGATTCCCGACCACCGAGAAGGAGCAACAAACCTCGCGATGGAGTGTCTGCACTCATAATATTTTATATTGTTCAGCGATATAAAATCAACCAATCTCTCCACGTTCCTATACCATTCTCTAGTATGAGAATAACTTTGAACGTAAGCCATTGATTCACTCTATTAAATGGTCATAGTTGGAAAATCCAAACAAAACCAAACATTGCATCAACTCTTTTAGCACTCAAATTGTTGCCGCCTGCCCACCTAGCCCACCTATATATCCACTCACATGTGATGACCACAGGAGCTATCCACTCAGATTGTATGTTAAAAAATAAAGGTCAATAACTAATGCGGCACCTCGGGCCAACGCGGCCAGATCACATTTTGCACGAGAAATTACACACCATGTTTCGTTGACATGTGGTACCGTTCCAACATGTCAGTGAGATGACAGCGAGTCCTTTTGTACAATTTTTGAATGGACGTGTAGGCCGGGGTGCCTCTTCGTGTACCGTGGCAAACTGGCAACCGTCCATCGACTCTTCGCCTTTCCCTCTTGATTTGGAACTGCCATCGCACGCTTTTCCTCCATCCTCCATTTGCCTTCACCCTTCCTTCTGCCATTGTTCGATCGTCTTCTCCATGGAGGGAATAGGCCAGAAAGGACCCCGTTATTCTTGCCCCGATCTGAAAGATGATGTAGTGGAGGAACTCATTGATCGGTGCGACATCATCACCTCGGCTAGCATGGCAGTTCGTTCAAGACCATTCTCAACTCAACTAATAACATCATTACAAGGAACCCAAGGGTCCAGGAGCGGTTTGATCTCCCCTATCTTCTTCGCCGTGACCCTACTGACCGGCGCGCGGACGACAAAGGCCTCGCCTTGTGCAAGTTGATGTCGCTTCATAATGATATGTGTGATATTAAGATGCCATTGCTTGAGGGTAAGGCTTGGGCAGGCGCAAAGGGAGATTGAGTTGTTTATATTGGGTCCGGGAACTTGTGAATGTGTACAATCGTCGCCGGGTTCCACTTCCAAAAACTCAGACTGCCCGGTGGTTGAGCACACCGGTATTCTATGCACGTTCAAGTACGATCATGGTGACTGTCGTCTACGGAAGATAGCAATTTGTCGAGTACCCAACCGCTCTTGGCATTACATGAACTATGGAGTTGTTGCTATCTTCGACAAGCTTGTTGCCATCCTTCGTGGTTCGACTGGATGGATATTGCTCAAAAATCAGTTTCTATACACGGATGTGTACTGTGATGCAATTCAATACGAGGGTCTTGTGTTTGCTGCCACCACTCGTGGCACTGTTTTTGCATGGGATCCTCGTAGTTTCGGTATGTTTGTCTTCCACCGTAATTACAACTGTTTCAACCACATGCATGCGGGTTAGCAAGTTTCCCTTTACTAATTAACCTTCTTCTTGTGTTTCCAAGGTCCAGTGAACATTCTACCACCTATACTTGAAAAATTTTATAACCAAGGGGGAGATGACGATGCTGATGATCACGAGCATGAGGACGAGCAAGACCCATATACTCAGTGGCACCTGACAACTTATTCCGAAGTATCACCTCTTCTTGTGTGTATATAGGGCACTGCTGATGTTACTAAGGAAGCAGGTGTTGTCTCCCATGGTCGCACTCTTCGGACGTATTCCAACACCCGTTCAGGGTATTCGGGATGGATACTAGTGTGCTAGCGCCAACACCTTCTCCTTGGTACAGCATTGATAGTCTTGGAGAAAACTCGCTCTTCCTTGGACAAAACTATCCAATTATGGTGGAAGGCAATCCAGCTGCTGTTGACACAACGTTACTACCATTTATGAGAAGCAACTGTACCTATACCTCGGACATTTAAGTGGTTCCCTACCCTGGTCGTGATATAGTAGGCTGCTTCAGCCTGGATGATCAATCTTGCGTTATTCTCAAGATTGACTGTAGCTGGCCCTTCCCAAAGAATCACTTCTGGTTCAAAGCAAGCGTTTCCAATGCCGATGAGTGGTTGATTTGAAGTTCATTTAATTGCTTGTTATTTGTCGTGTGATGAAAACTTTAGTATTTATAATGTATCCTCATCGTCGTTGTGAGTTGACGACCTGTTGCATGTAATAAAATGATATGCCTATGATAAACTTACTAAATTTATGAATGGCTTTCGACTCGCTTCTCTGAGTGGGTGTTGCGACGAGGCAAAAAATATTTTTCGAATACATAATTGTACGTGCATTGCAACAGGTTATCGGATGAGGCCAATCAACAATAGTACACTATTTGTACTAGCTTCACATGCGTCGCGCGTCGGGCGGGTGTTCTTACTGTAGTTGCGAATCCCATCATCCTACGTCCTCGGATGAGTCCAGTAGAAATTGCATTCTGATGTTTGGGTTCAAACTTTCAGAACTGTTGTACTATCTCTACGTCTACATATACGTAATACAACAAGTTTAAACTTGAGACCAGCCACCCACCCTCACAAAGAACACTTTTAACCTAGCACAGACTCCAGGAAATTTGGGCACAGTGTGAGGTGGGCAATATGTTAATGTGTTCGTTGTATGTAACCAGCACCTCGAATCCTCGATACTACTACTATATAGTAGGGTGGCATGGGCCAGAACAAGCATTCACGTCCAGGAGTACGACACACGCCACCAGCATGACTTCCATCTGACACCATATTTCTTGGTGTCCGTGCTACAGCTATCTCTTCAACCTCGTCGTTTCTCTAACTCAGCCATCGTGCGGTGGGCGAGGTGGGGGTTTGCCGATAGTCGGTTTCCTCAACTGCGTCAAACTTGTAAGGCCAACTCCAACGCACAACCCCAAACGGACCTCCGTTTTGCCCAGATTCTGCCTGTTTGGGTAGGGCAATGGGGTCGTGCCCGGGCCATTTCTCGGATGCGGTGGTTGTGCGCCCAATGCACGGACGCATCCCGGCCGCATACATTTTTCTTTGCAAACACATATCTTTTTTTTCATCATTGATTTTTGGTACATGGAAATACATCACCAAAATTTGACTAGAAAAGCAATACCAAAGAAAACAAGAACCACAAGAATACATTTTAGAAGATATCCAACTTCCATAACTGCTCCTTAAGTTGGATTAGTGCCTTCTCGATGCATTCATTGTTGATATGCGGAGGCTCGATCTTGCGTGCTTCTTTCTTCTTCGAGTGTAAAGAAGTAGACGTTGCTTCCTCACATCTAGTCTCATGTCTATCCTCTATTCTATCAACAAGTGCACTAGTCTCATCTCTAGCCTCTATGCTAGCTAAAAGTGCTAAAATATCTACTAAATTGCGCTCTATCAATATATCGATGTACTCTTCTTCCCCATACCAAAACTTGCATCCATGCAATAAAATTTTAAGTTAGCACAACTAGTCTAATCCGAGAGCACAACCGAAGATCTGGTCGATTTCTTCCTCCGTTTGCCGACACGTGGGACATCCAGCATCCAGGTCGTGTCATGCAAAAAAATGGAGTGGTAGTTGAAGCAACGTGATGTGCATCTTGGGTTAAACTGTAAATAGAATCTTACTACTCTTCAGTAACTCCAAAAGCGGCCACCGAAAAGCTTTGTTGGAGTTGTTTTTCATCACCAGCACGTCGAGGTGAAAGTTGTGCATGTTGAGTGGGTCCTCTTGCGTTTTCACTGACATGTGGGACCGCATATGAGCAAACAGATGATGGGCTCCGTGCGTCTGCTGGCTGGCTGAGAAGAGAGATAGCGGAGGGCTGAGCACGGACTCCAGAAAATTTGTTCTACGTAACCAACACCTCGATATAGGCTCGATATAGTGGGGTGGCATGGGCCATAACTAGCATTCACGTCTAGCAGTATGGCACATGCCACTCACATGAGTCCCATTCGACACCAATTTTCTTGGAGTCCATGCTACAGCCATCTCTTCTCCCTCCTGTTTTCTCAGCCATCATGCGGTGGGCGGGGTGGGGGTTTGCCAATAGTCGGTTTACTCAACTGCGATCCCACTTGTAAGTGAAAATGCAACACAACACGCATTCACCCTTGAGCAGCGCGCCGGACCAACCGTGTGGGGGTGCGACACGAACACGGCAGGCTTTTCCTTTGAACTTGTAACTTTAAAATTTGGTTCTGCTCCATGGCGCGACCGATCGATAGAAATAACGATTTTCCCTAGAGTAACGAGAAGTTTGGTTCTGGTGCGGTTCATGCATGGAGTACGTATGAAAATTATGAAGTTGATGCGAAAGGTCAGATAATTACTAGTAGTACCATATACTACTACATGGATTTGACGAAAAGATAAAAATACATACGGATCCATCAAGGACATCCTCACGCCCTAGTGCGCCGTGTCACCAACCGATGTGTGAGGAGCAGCGGAGTTGGCGGCGGGCTCAACGTGCTTCTAAACAATGTCGTCCAAGGTTGACCTACGGTCCAAGAAGGCCAGTGTCCTATCGTCCTCCTCTTAAATGTAGTAGTCCTTGTGGACGATTTGCACATAGACGCGGGTGATTATGTCGATGGCGTCTTGCTGCACCAGGCGCTGCGCAGCGAGTGCTACCTCAAGGTGGACATTCTCCGACACGACGGCGGGCAGTCGCAGGGCCACCGGTGCATCGAAGAGGTTGTCACCATTATGGCCGTTGAGGGTGGCGGGCATCACAGAGCCTAGGCGCGTGGGCTGGAGGTGTACGTGAAGGTCGTCCGCGAGCTTCTTGACGATGGTGAACTTGTCGAGGAAGCCGACGATGACCTTGTCGAACAAGGAGACAAAGCTGTCGTCCAAGCAGCCCCTCGCCCTGGCGGCCTCAAGCAGTACCTAGAGACGTTCCTCGGTGTCGGGCCGCAGGCCGGCGTCGTGGAACATCTGGCACAGGCGGCTGATGCTTGAGTACTGCTACATGGACGACATTTATCAGACAATACATGCACGACATGCATATCAGGCCATCCATGGGCAAGTGTGAAACAACAGCTAACGGCTGGATTAGCCATCGTCTCAGTCTCGTTCAGCGATGTATCATCTGTGAAGTACTTCTGGTCTAGCTTCTAGTCAACTGATCTTGCGATTAGAGTGATCACTCTTGCCCTTGGTTAGCGTGCGTAGGTTCGTAGGATTTCGTACTAGATTGGACTGGCGGGGAGCCTTTATATGAGAAGTGCAGACTGCGTTGAATTCACGTGCGTGTTGGCCATCTACTCCTTGGACCTCTACTGCACCTGCCTTTGGCTGTATGACAGGCGGGCTAGCCACCCATTGGGCCAATATGTCATGCACCCAAAGGCAGGTGCAGTAAGTTAGTGAAGCTGCGTCCCCCTCCATGCCGGTGCAGTATAGTCATCTCACCAGACCTCTAGTTAGGGCCAAACAAGAGAACTTTGATGTTTACTGGTTTATTGGTCCCCTTTGCATTTTGCGCCAAGTTTTGGCCTTTGATTTAACTAATAAAATGTTAATGCATGTAACCAAAAATTTTGTGTAAGTCACCTTACGAAAACCAAATAATCCCAAAACACTTAGGCATGATACATTAACTCCCTCCTCGTTTCTTATTTCGTGACATATCAACCAATGAGAGATGTGGGCCGTGCATGCTTTCAATGACTTGAGACTACCAAACATGACATGTAGTGGTCAGTTCATTGCATGTAATCCTATTAATTAGCAAAAAGACATTAAGTTCTCTCGTCGATAGGAATAAAACAATACACCATGTATTTATTTACAGAGGGAGTAGTACATTTTTTGTGACATGCATTACTAGATATTGCTAGTCAAATACTAAAATCCACATGGACGTGGTAGTACTACTAAATCCAGACGGTGGTGCTAGTACTAGTAGTAGTACTACCAATATAGTGGCACTGTACTACCCATTGGTCAAATTATTACGTGCTGCTCCTCACAGTGAAGTGACAAGACCCTGCGCCAGAGATGACACCTCAGTATAAGCGTCTTGTTCGGCATACCATAGTTAGCCTCGCCGTCTGCAGTCACTATCATCATGGCTGTAGAGCTAGCCTGCTTACAACTAGCCATGTTCGACATAATTTCCCGTGTGTAGATGCACGTGCATTGCACGGAACACCAAGATTGGGGGTGGACAGCGCCGACAGCGGCCATCGCGCCAGATTTTTCCATGGCCTTCTAGATGTGGTGGGGAGGAGATAAGGCTGATTGTGAGAGACAAGGAGTTGTTTGTAAATAGGGAACAAGTGCGGGCATCTTTTTGCAAAACTGGAGAAGTTTGGTTTGTATGCGTTAGATCTAGATCCGACGGCTATTGGTGAAAGATGGAAGGCACAACATCATCACCAACTCAGGACCTGTTTGATTCGCATGATTTAAAAAAAACCGTAGGAATAGGACATGACAATATTACAAGTTTCAAACTGATATTACAAATGTTAGGAGTAATGTTGCTCCTATGAAGAGGGAATTCCTAGGAAGTTTACGTAAGAACTTTTGTTACTTTAGGTGGATGCAGCATTATCGTACAAACTAAAATCCACCACCCTGACAAGTCACTAATGGGCAAATAAGTTTTCGAGTCTCTGGCCACTTGATGTTTCAAAAACAAATTCAGCTTCTGCGGAGACTTTGTCATTTAGGCTTAGACGCTTGCGGTGATCAGCACACCATTCATTGTTATGCCAGAGAAGGCCAAACCTCATTACCCTCAGCACACTTGCCTCCTAAACAAAGAACCTGGCCAATTTAATCTCAGATGTGCTACCTCAGTAGTCGATCAAATCAATTTTTGTAAGATGGAGATCAAGGCATTCCATGAGATTGTGATAGTGCAGCACATTTTTCACTTTTGGGTCTTTTTTTATCTGCAAAAGAAGAGAACATATTAGAGTAGTTGGCTGTATAAGATTGTCATGTCATCAAGAGGTACCAATATCATTCGCTCATATGATAGGGTTGGCGGGCTAGTGATATTTTTTCACTCTCTCTCACTCTCTCTTTCTCTTTCCTCTCATTGACCTAGGAGCACGTGAAGAGCTTGGGCATTTGTTGCCTTCCACTATGTGGCTGATGCCATATTTCTCAAAAGTATGCCATATAATACGCATCAATGTCAAATCAAAAGATTTTGGCACCGCTCTCGCGATGTGGGAGAGTTGGCACCGCTGTGCACACAGACCCACATGTATAAACAAATCAACCAAACCAACTACACCAGCCTCTCACTCTCCCAAACAAGTGTTTTCTTATTGCCTCGGTCCTCACTCTCTCCCACGCAAGTGTTTTTGCATTGCGTGAGTTAATTTGGCACTGGAGCAAAGTAGGTGATCCAGATTGGGGCACCAGTGAGCAATGGAGGGGCATCGATGCCAAATGCATCACAAGTGAATTTGGCACGTGTTTTGGCCTAGATAGTGGAGGGCCGTTATAGCCCACCTTTGTACTACCTCGTATTTAGTATAAAATTTTGACCATAGATTTACCTAAGAAAATGCCAATGCGTGTCACTAAAAATTATACCATTTGAAATTATGTTCAAATACGAATCCAACGTTATAGTTCTTAGTGACATGCATTAACATTTTGTCTGTTAAATCAATGGTCAAATTTTGATACTACAAAATTGGAAGAGTAAACCAGGATGGAGGTAGTACTTGCTCTTAGGGTAACCATAGAGTTACTAGTCTAAGTTACTTTCCACTATGACTAGCCTAGGCTAGTATAGTAGTACAACAAAAAAACAATGCAGGTGATCACGTGAGAAAAAATACTAAAAAAATTTCTTTTGGTGCAGTGCGTAGATGCAGTTTTGAACACTACACTTGTCATAGTAATTTGGGAAAATTACGAAAAAATTGAGCTACGCCGTGATTACCGTTTATTAATAGGAAAGAAGTTTCACCTTGATGGGTAGCTTCTCCGTGCACAGAAAGCATGTAAGGAATCCAACTACTTGATCCAGATTGGGGCCGATAGATTTTATTGCCAAGATCTTCCTTTGCAAGCATAAATGGGTCAAGCTTGTGGGAATCATTTTACGGAAGGCGGTCGTAAATACATCAAGAAGAAATTTAAAAATGTGAATTTCAAGAAGATGGAGAATAAGATGAGTGTTGTACACGAGCGATTACGGATCAATAAAGAGTTAGGAGAATTTGGCGAGCAGTACACCAACTTTGTCAATTTAGGTAGCGTCAATGACCCTGATTTTTATTGGACCTTCTAGATCCGATACAAGCAATCTCTCAAGGAAAGGCGCATTCTCAATGACCATAACATGGAACAGTTGCAGTGATCTCTTCCCGATTGATGTCTTGTTGCGGGGCCAGCAAGACACATAAATCCATCGGAGATTCATCGGCCATGTGGAGGCTAATGAACCCGTGGATCTGCTCAAGACGAAGGTACTCGAGAGCAGTACAGCTACGGAGCAGGTGCTCCATAGACTTCTTCGAGATGACAACGTCGAAGTGGTCGAGCTGCTTGAGTTGAGGGAGAAGAAGGGTGGGAGCGGCATTAATCTGGGGAAGATAGCAGGAGTTGAAGCTGGTGCGACGTAGCGTTGGCGTGAGGCGGAGGACGGATGGCGGCAGAGAGCGAAATCGTCCAGCTTCAAAGTTGAGCTCCTCGAGCTGATCTAGGGCAGGGGATAAGAACCACTCGTCGAACTTGCTTGGACCTTGCAGTTGGTACTGAACATGCGGATGTCAAGGCGTCTGGCTGGCCCAGGGTGCGATGAAAGGATCTTGGAGACTGCGGCCATGTGTTTGCAATCCCCGTCACAGAGGCAGCTGCCGACGGTGTGGTTTAGGGGGACACGGCGCCAGAGGCGGCTGAGGGAGTGCTGGATTAGGGGGTCCTCAGACAGCCGGACTATGTACTGTGGCCGGATTGTTGGACTATGAAGACACAAGATAGAAGACTTCGTCCCGTGTCCGGATGGGACTCTCCTTTGCGTGGAAGGCAAGCTTGGCGATTCGGATATGTAGATTCCTTTCTCTGTAACCGACTTTGTACAACCCTAGCCCCTCCCGGTGTCTATATAAACCGTAGGGTTTAGACTTCTAGGGTTTAAGCCACAACCATCATAATCTCATAGGCTAGACTTCTAGGGTTTAGCCATTACGATCTCATGGTAGATCAACTCTTGTAATATTCATATTCATCAAGATCAATCAAGTAGGAAGTAGGGTATTACCTCCATAGAGAGGGCCCGAACCTGGGTAAACATTGTGTCCCCCTCCTCTTGTTACCATCAGCCTTAGACCCATAGTTCGGGACCCCGTACCCGAGATCCGCCAGTTTTGACACCGACATTGGTGCTTTCACTGAGAGTTCCACCGTGATGTTGGAGATAGGCTTGATGGCTCCATAAATCATCTACAACAATGCAGTCCAGGGGGAGATCTTCCTCCCCGGACAGATCTTCGTATTCGGGCGGCGCTGCGAGCAATTAAGCAGCCATCTAGAGCAGATCGATAGCTACGCCCCTGGCCCTCGGGTCAGATTTGGAAGCCTGAGTTTTGTGGCCGATATCTGCGAAGACGTGATCTTCGATGGATTCGAGCTCATGACGGTTGTCCTCGGCCACCATGATGAACGTGACCTAGATCTGTCATCTGGCCGCGCACAGGAGATAGCGCCTATGACCACCCTAGCCTCGGAGCCGGAGCAAACTGCGTCGTCCAAAAACAGGAAGCTCAACCCCGCCGCGGAGGCCGCAGACTCAACGGTGGTCGAGCCGCAAATAGACCCAACATCAGGTTGGGCTTGTATCACCAGAACCCAGGACATCATCTCCGGCCACGGCCTCCGGACCGTGCGCATCCGTGTCCATCGAACCTGATTGGGCGTCGGCCTTGGAGTTCAGCTCCGCGGACATTTTCCAGCACTCACCTTTTCGCGATGTGTTAAGCTCATTAAGATCCCTCTCCTTGTCGGGGGACTCTCGGCCGAACTATGTCTGGCTCAAATGGGAAGTGGATGATGAAGAAATTTTTTACCCACCCACCACCCACTTTATAGCCACTGTCGACGACTTAACCGACATGCTTGACTACAACTACAAAGACATCGATGGTATGGACGACGATGCCGGAGAGATCAAGAACCACTACCTACAGCACATTGGACAGCCACCTCCTCGTACGACATATACATGGTGGATACACCCAAAGAAAACAATGGCAACGATGAAAATCTAGTCGAGAATAAACCTCCTGAGATACAGCCGAAGCACCGACGTCAGCGGCACCGCTCTAAGCCATGCCGTAGTAAAAACAGCAATACCATCACAGAAGAGGACAACACTCCGAACGGTGCCGAAAACAATGAAGACTCTGTTGAGCCGACCTCCGAACAGGAGTAACGGGAGGATGGGCGAGTCAGTCCTGGCGAATAGGCCATGAACGAAGACTCGAAGGATAGCAACTACCTTCCGCTCTCCGAGGACGAGGTGAGCCTCAGTGATGAAGACTTCATCGTGCCTGAAGAGCCCGCTGTCGTGGTTCTAAGCCTGACAGTAGAATAGGGGGGTAGGTATGGAGAGGAAAGATCCTAGCTATGGAGTAGTTGTATACGCAAGGGATTTACGAGTTCAGGCCCTTCTCGGAGGAAGTAACAGCCCTACGTCTTGGTGCCCGGAGGCGGTCATTGGATTATATCGTATGAGTTCTGAGGTGCGAACCCTTCACCTTTGAGGAGGGTGGCTTATATAGAGTCTGCTAGACCCCTCCGCCCTCGATTATGCGGGGTTTAAAGTACAATAAGGTCGGGCGTTCTTGGTAGCGCCCTACATAAAAGTGCTATCATGACCATAAATACTACTTAATAACGAGACCGTTTGGGTGCGAGTGACTCTAGATCTCTGGTAGTCGAGTGAGCGGCTTCATGGTCGAGTGTCTTGAGTCCGTCGAGTGGAACCCTTCGGTCGATTGAAAGCGATTTCTTCTAAAGATGTCCTTGGGGAGGGTACCTTGGACAGGTCCATGATCCTACCCTAGGTACATGGCTTCATCATTAGCCCCCGAATGGATCGAGGTTTGAGTGAGGAAGGAGTTGAGAATTCTTCCGACCTGTTTTTATTGCTATGAGTGTGTCTTGTTCTGGATCAATGACTTTTAGTGATGGTATCAACTTCTTTTTCAGTCACCTTGATCCATTCTTTGTATCTGTCGAGTGACCTTTATGAGCTTGGAGATTTCCGAGCGACGGGTCGGAGGAAATCTGCGGTTTGACAAGTTGCTTTGCTGTTCGCGGATTTAGCGGGATCTGAATGTCGGGAATCACGCGAAGCAGAGGAGGCCGTGGTACTCGGATGGGATGGGATAAGGCTGGGACGCCTCGATCTTCATGCCGCCTTTTTCGCCACGTATCGTGCACGCGACTGTTGCGGGATTTGACAGGATCGTCCGGGCCTACAAGTCAGCCACTCGGAAGAGACTTCATATAAGGCGCCGGACAAGGGTTTTTTGAACAGTGCGCCCTCATTTTCCCCTCCCTCTTCCTCAGATTCACCTGTTGCGTTCGCCACCGTCCCATTGCTGTTGCTCAGTGTCTGCTTCGCCGGCGACGATGGTGAAGGAGAAGACAGCGGCTTTGGAGCGGGCGAAGAAGGCGACGGCGAAAGCGAAGGGGAGGGCGACCAGTCGGGGTGGATCCTCGTCGCGGTCCGGTCTGCCGCAAGGCTGGATCCAAGGAGACTGGATCCGCTCGACCATCCGCCAGAAGGACCTTGAGGACCTGGCGAACGAAGGACTAATCCCTCATGGATCAGCGAGGCTTCCGGGGAAGGAGTGGCAGCCGCAGCCTCAGGATGGTGAGTGCGTCCTCTTAGCTACCCACGTCGACCGCGGGTTTCCTCTACCATCAAACCCTTTCTTTCGGGGATTTCTGAACTTCTTTGGGGCACAACTCCACCACTTCACACCCAACTCTATCGTCTATCTCGCTGCTTTCGTGTCCTTGTGTGAGAACTTCTTAGGTTGTCGGCCGCATTGGGGCCTTTTCAAACACATTTTCACTTGTCGCTCTCAGATGGTGAAAAAGGCTAGTCCGAGTGATGAGAAAACCCAAGTAATCCAGATGTGTGGGGGTCTTGATGTTCAAATGAGGAGTAAAAGTGCTTTTCCAGCCATGATCCTTCCCGAGTCAGTCCGAGGGTGGCAGTCGACCTGGTTCTATTGCCAAGACCAGCCGACACCAGGGCAGTCGACTGGACTCCCTCCTTTCTCCATGGACCGAGTGAACAAGGTGTCCTCTCTGAAGGTGCTCCCGGAGGAGAAGGCTCAGGTTAAGGTGTTGGTAGAGCGTGTAGTCCAGCTCATCTGTGACGGGGTGACTAGCATGGATCTTCTGGAGGTTTTCCTTCGACGGCGCATTCAGCCACTTCAATATCGAGGCCACCCGATGTGGATGTACTCTTGTACCGAAGACACCACTCGGGTCCATCTGGAGGAGGTCGACGATGCCACACTGGAAAGGTGGATGGCTGCCATCATAGGGAACAAAGATAACCCCCGTGGAGCCAAGAGGATCCCGCCACTCGACCAGTCATACGAATCGGACAAGGTCTAATCACTTACCTCCAACAGTAATCCTGTTTCTTTCATTCCGTTTTGCTACAATTCGGTCGACTGACTTTTGTCTTGTTTGTTGTCTTCCAGGTCACTACCGAGATGTATTCGATGCCCAATGGGGCGCAAGAACAGACTGAAGAGGAGGAAGGGAGCGGGGGTGAAAGTCAGGAGGAGTGGGAATCCGATGGCGAGGAGGGTGAAGAAGATGCCGGCTCTGATGAGGAAGAGGAGGAGGAAGAGGAGGAGGAAGTCGAGCCTCCCCGTACTGAAAGACGATCCAAGCTTGTCCATGACCCTGCAGTCGAGCGCGGCAAGGCGGCCGTGCCTGTTGGGCAGTCGACCAAACGTCCTCGGACGACCTCTCCGGCGCCGACTAAGAAAGTGTCGAAGCAACCTCGAGCGGCGTCATCAAAACCGACGAAGGCCCTGCCAAAGATGAGGATGGTGATTCCCACTATTTCCGGGTAATGGCATAACTTGTGTTTTCTTGTTTAACATGGATACACTCTTGGTCGACTCGTTCGTGGACCGTGATTTCTGAAATCGCGATCTTTGCTATACGAGACCTCAACGGACATGAAGATCAAGAAATGGAGGATCTTGTCACTTCCAACCTGGTATGATCTCTGTAGTTTCGCTTTCGGTCGATAGGATCTTCATTTTTAACTTTGAATCTTTTCTGTAGCTCCACCTAATATCATCATTGATCTCCCTGATGATGACGATGAGGAGCCATTGAGGCAGAGGAGGAACAAGATGACGTGTGCTGGCAAGACTGCTCAGGTTGTATCAGCACCTGAGACGCTGGTTCCGGAGGGGGGCAACATCACTCGGACTACCGTGTCCTTTGCTGTGCCGCTGACGAGTGCTCGCCCTTCGTCGTCGAGTGCTGATCCGCCTTCCCTTTTCTCCACCCACCACGTCCTAGAGGACCAAGCAGGCGCTGCTAAAGAAGCTATACGCCAGGTGGGGGTCATGATGGAGCCGGTGAAGGTGATCTGAGACGCCAGCCAAGCGTCTTATGATGTGAGTTCAGCCCTTCAGAGCAATGTCCAGGTTAGTTGATCACCGCTTGTTCTGTTAGGATATGGTACCTGAAAACTATTCTTTCTGAAGATCTTAGTATCTGTACACCCACTGGGTGTGTCGATTGAATATCTGGATTGGTGGGGGCACGCTGAGTGCACCCTTTGAGTGTAATCCCGAGACTATGGTGGGCTCTTTGGCGATCGACTATAGTCTTTATACCTTGAACTTTTCTCTTTACTTTCTCCACTTGATGCGGTGAATGGAGTCATGGAACCGATGGGGGCACGCTGAGTGCACCCAGGTGTAATCCCGAGACCGTGGTCATTGGCGGCAATCGACTATAGTGCGAAGAACATTTTTTTGAAGCTGTGGCTAGCTGCTGGTAGTTAGCCTTTTTGTCTCTTTGGTGTTGATCGGCCGAAGCCGATAGAACCGGTGGGGGCACGCTGAGTGCACCCACGGGTGTAATCCCGAGACTACAGTTGAATATTTTGATTGGTTGTAGTCTTAGAAATCTCTGATTTTCTCTTAGTTACTCGGAAGTGACCTATCTTTGATGTCATCGATTGATCTTTCGCGAAATCTTGCGAGCTTGTGGCTCGTTATCTTGAGTTGGAGAACAAGCATATCCAGCTCGAACTTGATCTATAGCTTGTCCAGGAGAACTTCACGAAGGTGAAGGAGGAGGCAAAAGGTATGTTTGGTGAGAACCTTGACGACTGCCCTTATTTCTTGTCCATTCTGAGTGCGATCTCACTGTCATTTTGCGAGATAAAGCGAAGGATGCTCAAGAAGAAGGACCTTGACCTCGCCGAGAATGAAGCGCTTCGGACAAGGCGAAACTTCAGAAGAAAAGCTGGCTTCAATCAGCAAACTTGAAGAGGAGAATACCAATTTGAAAGCTGCTCTCGTACGCGCCAACAAGCGGTCGGTCGACTAAGAATGACAAGATAGCCCTGAGCGACAAGGCTAGTGGTGGCGGGGAAAGAAGAATGATCTAGAGGTTTATCCGGGAGGGCTCGCCAAGAAGTTATTCCTCATGCTTGAAGGTAATCCCTTGTATCCGGTGGCTTGTAATTATGGACTTACCACAAAGCTGTTGGCTTATCTTTGGGTTGTGTTTCTGATTCGCCAAAACTTTGAGGAAGAGGCGGTCGAGTGGAGACAAGCACTGGATCCCATCAACTCTCTGTGAAGGATGAAGCCGCCATGACATGCTCCATTGCGGTCTCGTGTTGCTTCTTTGTGGTCGACTATCTTGCTAGGCTGAAGGTTGCAGCGTTGCGCATCGGCCTTAACACTCGGCGAAACACTTGAGAATTACCTCGAGTCTCGATGATTTCGGTGAGCGAAGTTCAAGTCGAGTGCAAGAATGGAAGAAGTCTTCTGCCAGGTGTGGTGCTGATGTTGCTCTTTCTCTGGTCCGTGTTCACTGCAAGGACGCGCGAGAGGACAAGCTGGCATCTCTCACGGTGGCCAATACCAAGAAGCATGACTACCAATCTTTCATGGAGACCTTCATTGCTGCTGCCACTCGGATTGCAGATGGAATCGACCTGGACGAGTTTGTCGCGCCTTCCAGTCCTCCACCGAAGGAGTAAAAAACTTCTATGCTTGATGCCTTAAATTTGCCTCGGAATGCCGAGTGGTTTTTGTAACCGGTAAACTTGAACAGGCTCGGTGCCTGAGCACTTCTGGATCCGTAGGATGCTATCTAAACTTGGGTTTGCCGTTGAATATGTTTGCATTTATCTTCGAACGAACATTGTTCTTCACTCGGAATATATGCTAGTGCTTGTGATGCACTCTTGCGGGTAGGAATGAAGCACAGACTGCAGTCGACTTGCGTCCTTGCGGATCGGGATGGAGCGCACATTGTATTTGTGGCGGAGCTCTGAAGGGGAAGCTAGCAATTGACTTGCACCTCGTCATCCTTGCAGAGTGGAATGAATCTCATACTTAGGCTAGCACTGGGCTGCAGCTAAGCCCCCGAGTGGGAGGTTTGCTCTCCACTCGGTAGGATTTTCAAAAACTTAGGCGAGCACTGGGATGCAGCTAAGCCCCCGAGTGGGAGGTTTGCTCTCCACTCGGTAGGATTTTCAAAAACTTAGGCGAGCACTAGGCTGCAGCTAAGCCGCCGAGTGGGAGGTTTGCTCTCCACTCGGTAGGATTTTCAAAAACTTAGGCGAGCACTGGGCTGCAGCTAAGCCCCCGAGTGGGAGGTTTGCTCTCCACTCGATAGGATTTTCAAAAACTTAGGCGAGCACTGGGCTGCAGCTAATCCCCCGAGTGGGAGGTTTGCTCTCCACTTGGTAGGATTTTTTGTGGCGTACCTCCGAAGGAGAAGGTAACAGTTAACCTGCACCTCGTCCTCCTTGCAGGGAGCATACTGTATTTGTGGCGTAGCTCGAAAGGAGAAGGTAGCAGTCGACCTGCACCTCGTCCTCCATGCGGAGCGCACATTGTATTTGTGGCGTAGCTCGGAAGGAGAAGGTAGCAGTCGACCTGCACCTCATCCTCCTTGCGGGGCGCACATTGTATTTGTGGCGTAGCTCGGAAGGAGAAGGTAGCAGTCGACCTACCCCTTGTCCTCCTTGCAAAACGCACATTGTATTAAGTACTTAGGCGAGCACTGGGCTGTAGCTAAGCCCCCGAGTGGGAGGCTGGCTCACCACTCGGCAGGATTTTGTTTACTTAGGCGAGTACTTGGACTGCAGCTAAGCCTCCGAGTGGGAGGCTAGCTCACCACTCGGTAGGATTTTTTTGAACTTAGGTGAGTACTTGGACTGCAGCTAAGCCCCTGAGTGGGAGGCTGGCTCACCACTCAGTACGATTTGAAAGTACTTAGGCGAAACAGATTCACAGCTAATCCTCCGAGTGAGAGACTTCCTCACCACTCGGCAAGGATTTTTTTACAAACTTAGGCGAAACGGATTCGCAGCTAAGCGACCCACTCGGGGACTTCTCAAGTAAACAAAAGTAACAACAATCACTGGGAAAATTATAACACTCCTGTCTTTGATAAATAAACTACAGAAGTACTTTTATTACATCTCATCCGAGTGAATACTTAAGTATAAAAGGGGCGGAGCAGCTCCGCGTTCCAAGCTCAGGGCTCGTCAATCTAGTGACCGACATTGTAAAGGCGGTACGCCCCATTGTGGAGAACTTTGGTGACGATGAAGGGACCTTCCCAAGTAGGAGCAAGCTTGTGTGGCTTCTGCTGATCCACTCGGAGAACCAAATCTCCTTCTTGGAAGGCTCGACTCTTCACGTTTCTGGCATGGAAGCAATGTAAGTCCTGTTGATAAATGGTCGATCGGATCATGGCCATCTTTCTTTCTTCTTCTAGAAGGTCAACTGCGTCCTGTTGGGCTTGCTCTGCTTCATCTTCAGTGTAGAGTTCGACTCGGGGTGCGTTGTGAAGCAGGTCGCTCGGCAAGACTGCTTCAGCCCCGTAGACCAAGAAGAACGGAGTTCTCCCAGTCGACCGATTAGGTGTGGTCCTTAATACCCAAAGTACTGACGGGAGTTCGTCGACCCATGCACCTGCCACGTGCTTGAGATCGCGCATCAGTTGGGGTTTCAGCCCTTTGAGAATTAGACCATTTGCTTGTTCGGCTTGTCCATTCGACTGGGGGTGAGCGACTGAAGCATAGTCGACTCGTGTGCCTTGAGATGTGCAAAAGGCTCTGAATTCTTCAGAATCGAAGTTTGACCCATTGTCAGTGATGATGCTATGCAGAACTCCATACCTGAATACCAACTCTCGATGAAGGCGATAGCGATGCAAACATCAGATTCTTTATAGGCTTAGCTTCAATCCATTTGGTAAACTTGTCGACTGCTACTAGCAAGTGAGTGAAGCCGCTCCTGCCAGTTCTCAGTGGTCCAACCATGTCTAAATCCCAAACAGCGAAGGGCCAGACGAGTGGAATGGTTTTCAAGGCTGAGGCGGGTTTGTGCGATAGATTGGAGTAAAACTGACATCCTTCACACTTGTCGACTATCTCCTTTGCCATTTCATTTGCTCTCGGCCAGTAAAATCCTGCTCGGTATGCTTTAGACACAATGGTCCGAGAGGATGCATGATGGCCACAGGTCCCCGAGTGGATATCATCAAGGATTATCCGACCTTCTTCTGGTGTTATACATTTCTGACCGACTCCAGTCGCGCTTTCTCTATACAACTATCCCTTTATCACGGTAAAGGCCTTGGATCGGCAGATGATCTGTCGAGCCTCTTCTTCATTCTCTGGGAGCTCTTTCCTTAAGATATACGCGATGTACGGCTCTGTCCAGTCGGGAGTGATGACCAACGCTTCCATGATCGGTCGACCACCATTTGGAACTTCAACTTCGATCGGATCTGTGACACTTTTGGCTCGGAGCTTCTTGGTAAAAGGATCTTCTGAGTGATGGAGTATGGATATGTTACAAAAACATGTTACTGGGAATGGCTTCTCTCTTGGAACCTATCTTCGCCAAATCATCAGCCGCTTGATTTTTCAATCGGGGTATATGATGGAGCTCTAACCCTCAAATTTCTTCTCAAGCTTTCTCCTTTGCATTGCGATAACGATCATAATTGGGCTTCGATGTCCCACTCCTTCATCACGATTGACCACCAAATCTGAGTCGCCATAAACCATAAGGCGGACGGACGCCGAAAGTGAAATGGCCATATGCAACCCATATAGAAGTGCTTCAGATTACGCTTCATTGTTGGAGGAATCAAAGTGGATCTGGAGCACATATCGAGCTTATATCCTCGGAGGGAAACCAATACCACCCCGGCACGGAACCATTCAACATCTTAGAACCGTCAAAGAACATGGTCCGATGCTCGAAAGTGAACTTGAGTTAAACAGCAATCGCTGTTCAATCCACTCGGCGATGAAATCTGCTACTGACTTGGGACTTGATGGCTTTCTTTGCCTCAAACTTGATATCAAGGGAAGGAGTTCAATCGCCCATTTGCCACTCGACCGATTACATCTCTGTTGTGCGGAATCTCGATAATGGGCGTCGCCGACGGATCGTAATGGAATGATCGGAGAAATAATGAGCAACCTTCTTCATGGTCATGTAAATCCCACATACAAGCCGATAATGAGGGTATCTTTGCCGATGGAATTGACACTTGGAAAGATAATATCTTTGGGCGCTGAACTTTGAAGGCTTTCCCTTCTTCTTCCCGCCGACCGTAAATCTTTATCTTGACGACTTGTCCTGTGGCTGCTATGTACAACAACAAAGGCTCTTTCTTGATTGGAGCGGCAAGCACCGGCTGGGTGGAAGTAGGGCTTTAGCTCTACAAATGTTGCATCGACCACGGAGTCCACTCGAACTTGTCGACTTCTTCATCGATCGGTAAAGAGGCGCGCCTTTTCACCGAGGCGAGATGAATTGACTTAACGCGCCAAGCATCGAAAGAACGGACGACATCGTGGTACACGCATGGGGCGTTTCATTTGGAGTATAGTGCCAACTTTTTACGGGTTGGCGTCGATTCCTCGTTCGGACACGAAAACCGAGTAACTTTCCGCCGGGAACTCCGAATGTGCACTTTGATGGATTAAGCGATATCATACCTCCCGAGATTGGCAAATGTTTCAGCGAGGCTACCAGCAGTGTCGGGACCCTTCCGTGATTTGACCACAATATCATCCATGTATGCTTCCACGTTCCGACTGATTTGAGTGAGTAAACACTTCTGAATCATCCTCATGAACGTGGCTCCGGCATTCTTGAGGCCAAATGGCATGGTGACATAGCAGAAGCATCCGAATGGAGTGATGAAAGCTGTTTTGATCTCGTCGGGTCCATACAGACGGATCTAATGGTAACCGGAATAAGCGTCTAAAAAAGACAGGCACTCACATCCCGGAGTTGAGTCGACTATTTGGTCGATGCGGGGGAGAGGAAAATGATCTTTCGGGCAGGCCCGATTGATATGTTTGAAATCAATGCACATGCAAAGTGACTTGTCCTTCTTGGGAACCATGACAACATTGGCGAGCCACTCGGAGTGGTAAATTCCTCGGATAAACTCTGCTGCCAGGAGCCGAGTCACCTCCTCGCCAATGGCCTTTCTCTTCTGGACGGTGGACCGTTGAAGATGTTCTTTGACAGGTTTCATTTTTGAGTCGACTCGTAGATGATGCTCAGCCAGCCCCCTGGGAACACCCAGCATGTCAGCAGGCTTCCATGCAAAGATGTCCCAGTTCTCACGGAGGAACTGGATGAGCGCTTCTTCCTATTTAGAGTCGAGTGTTGTGGAGATATGAGTCGGAGTTGCACTGGGGTCGGTCGGGTGAATGTGAACGGGCTTAGTCTCACCAGACAACTGGAATGCTGACTCTGTGGCGGGCTTCTTGGCCGTCCGCAATAAATCACTCGGATCTGCATTTTTCTGGTATTCCTGCAGCTCCACCACTGTTATCTGAGCATCGGCGATCTTTGAGCCCTTCTGAAAGCACTCTTCTACCTTTTTCTGATTGCCAGTGATGGTGATCACACCCTTGGGACCAGGCATCTTCAATTTGAGGTACACGAAACATGGTCGAGCCATGAATTGTGCATAAGCTGGCCTGCCTAAAATAGCGTGATAAGCACTCTGGAAATCCACAACTTCAAATGTTAACTTTTCTTTGCGAAAATGCTTTGAATCACCGAAAACCACATCAAGAGCAATTTGGCTGAGTGACTCAGCCTTCTTCCCAGGAATGACTCCATGGAAACTCATGTTGTTGGTACTGAGTCTGGACATCGGAATGCCCATTCCTTCAAATCTCCGCATACAATATATTCAGGCCTTTGCCACCATCCATCAGAACCTTAGTCATCGAGTGCCTTCGACGATTGGGTCGACCACAAAGCTTGCCTCCCAAGGGTGGCTATGTGTGTCGGATGATCGACCGGTCGAATGTGATGGCGATGCGAGACCATTTCGAGATAATTGGGTGTCGCCGAGCAACCATATTCACCTCACGGTTGATAACTTTCAATCGACTTTTGCTCTCAACATCAAGCAAAAATCATCGAGGTGGAATTGACATGGGGTATCCTCCATCACTTGTCCTCTTTGTCCTCAACCTTGTCCGACTCCTTTTCCTTATCCTTGGGTTGTTTCCCTGGCTGCTTTGGATTAAGAGTCGGCACTGGCAAGTGGTATGTTTCGGGTAAATGAAGTTACCCTCCTTGTCTTTCTTCGTGTGGATGTGGCATGGCAAATCCATCACGACGTTTCCTTTCTTGTCCTTCACCTTCTTGGGGTTCCAAGATCCTTTGGGCTTCCTTTAAACTTGCCACGAGTCACGGCAACGCTTCTCCGAGGGCGGCTGGCTTGACTTTCGCTTCGCTTCGACCGAGTTCCTCCTCCGGTTTCATGAGCGATCGGCTTGTACTTGCCACTCTGAGCCGATCCTCTTCTTCACCATTAGCATACTTGGTGGTAATCTCCATCATTCGACTCGAGTCATGTCTCGGTCCGACCGAACTTCAAACTTAACTCCTGTTCTTAACGCCTTCCTTGAAGGCCACATCGCTTGGTGATGGGATACATTCTCCACCGCGTGATGCAATGTGATCCACCTCTGGATGTAATCCTCGTGGTCTCATTCGACTTTTGCATAAAGTTGTAGCTCTATCAACCTTGCTAGTAAACTTGCAAGTCCTTCAAATGTTACGACAAACACTCGGGCAAGATCGTCCCAAGCTGTAAATGCTGCTAGGTGCCAGCCGATTCAGCCATGCCTGGCGAGCCCTCCAACATGAGAGGTAAGTGTTTCATGGCCACCTCATCGTTGCTGCCGCCAATCTGAACAGCCACTCGGTAGTCCTCAAGCCAAGTATCGGTCTTGGACTCACCAGTGAACTTACTAACTCCAGTCGCCAGCCTGAAGTTGGGAGGAATCACCGCGGCCCTGATGGCTCTGCTAAAACACTCTGGTCCCGAGACATGAACTCTACTGCTGGTCGGCACATCTCTGTCATGGCCTTCTCGGTGGGCTCTGTTCCGGTCGACCAAACCTTGCACGATAATGGATCTCGCGTCAAAGCCTGGTTCTCTGGGGTTGACTGGAACCATTCGCCCAATACTATGCTGACGTCTGTCATCTTGCTGTCGAGGAGCGTACGACCCAACCCTTGGGGGGAGTGGGAACTTGACGCCGATCATCGCGATCGAATCTGTCATCATACTAATCACGCTGACCTCCACGTCCCTCACGTCTCGAGGGCGATCTCGGGCTATGGGCCGACTGGACTGTATTCGCAGCGACAGATCTGCTATGAATCCGGTTTCACGACTGCGATACAGTTGAATTCTGATCTCCTGCTGCCCGGAGCAAATCTCTGATCTGCATCAAGCCTCTGCCAGCCTCTGACTGGGAGGGCTGAATCGACTCTTCTATACGGGCTGCAGCGCTAGATTCTGAATCGGAGTTTGATATACCTGAGTCGATGGTGGAAAGAGTTGACGTCGACTGGAGTCTGGAACTCGATGCCGCGCGCGCTCGTCGAGTGCTCACTGGAGGTCCTCCAGTCGAGTGCGCTCATCCAAGTTGGCCAAACGCGCGTCCTCCAAGGCACGAGCCTCGGGGGTTTCTCCAACGATTGGAGTATGTAGCGCATCCATGTTCCGGCGGCGAAGATCTTCTCTTTGCAAGGAAGTGAGTGGCTCGGGTTGATACTCCTTGTCGGTGTCAAAACCGGCGGATCTCGGGTAGGGGGTCCCGAACTGTGCGTCTAGGCGGATGGTAACAGGAGACGAGGGACACAATGTTTTTACCGAGTTGAGGCCCTCTCGATGGAGGTAATACCGTGCACGTCTGCTTGATTAATATTGATGATATGGGTAGTACAAGAGTAGATCTACCACGAGATCAATGAGGCTAAACCCTAGAAGCTAGCCTATGGTATGATTGTTGAGATGTAATGTTGTGTCCCTACGGACTAAAGCCCTCCGGTTTATATAGACACCGGAGAGGCTAGGGTTACAGAGTCGGTTACAATGGTAGGAGATCTACATATCCGTATTGCCAAGCTTGCCTTCCACGCCAAGTAAAGTACCTTCCGGACACGAGCGGAGTCTTCAATCTTCTATCTTCGTGATGCGGGAGTCCGGCGGATATCGATAGTCCGGCTATCCGGACACCCCCTAGTCCAGGACTCCCTCAGTAGCCCCTGAACCGGTCTTCAATGACGATAAGTCCGGCGTGCATAATGTTCGGCATTGCAAGGCGGGTTCCTTCCTTGAATAATCCGGAGAAGATAATGAACACCAGGATAGTGTCCGGCTCTGCAAAATAATTTCCTCATTCCAACGTAGAGAGAATAAAACATATACACCGATCCAATCTGCTGACGTATTATGCGGCATGATATCACGCCGGCACCAAGCCTTTGTTTGAATTACTGTACCACTTCGGCACGTTTAGCGAAGCGGTTTCCTTGGCACGTCCTATCAAAGCAGAGATCGTGTTCCCCTTTTTCCGGGATTCTCATCAATACGTGCGTGGGTAACCCGACCACGCCATTGATGGTGGCGCTTGGGAGATAAGCAAGTTTTACCAGGCCGGTGAGGGACGCATAGTTTTGTCCGCCTATATATAAGGGATAAGGTTTTACCTTCTCACCTACGCCTTCTTCCTCCTTTGCTCATCCATCCCCGCGAACCCAAGCTCCAACGCCCAAGCTCGCGCATTCCGCCTCGACCCTTCTCCGAACATGTCCGGAGGGGGAGGCAAGTGGATGACCTCCACCGCCAAGGAGGAGGACATCACCAAGCTTCTGTGACCGGATACCTTTCCGGAAACATCGCGCATCGGCTGCCCGACGCAGGCAGCTCATTCCACCCTAGGACCTCATGAGAGGTTGTTTTCCTTCCCCACTTCCTCCGCGGACTGGGCTTCCGCTCCATCCATTCGTCCAGGGATCATGTTCTACTACGGCTGGATTTCCACGATCTGGCGAATTTCGTCCTCAACATCTCGGCGTTTATAAATGCGTGTGCGAGGCCTTTCTCGCATCCGGCCCCACTTGCCTGTGGCTCAAGACCTTCAACGTCAAGCGAAGATCGTGAAGGGACACAAGCGGAATCTTGGGCGCTATGTTGGGCAAGCCCAGCGTCCCTTAACTAGAAGGGACCTTCGTGGACTCCGTCAAGGGGTGGCAATCGGGGTGGTTCTATATCACCGAGCCGCGAGCCTACATGGGTGGCGGCCCAATTTATATCTGGAATCCCCCGCAGCTCACCTCCGGAAAGAGAAGGGCTTGCGGTGGGGCGACCCGTGGAGGTGACGGGACTTGAACATGCATCAAGAAGCTGGTGAGCAATGGGCTCCGGCTCGTCGGCGTAGTCCAGTCATGCTCCTCCGCGGATTCTCCCATGCCAAGAAAGGGCATTTAATCTGTGGGAGTTTAATCCGGAACAGCACCAGGCGTTGGCGGGCTCTTGATACAACATCTGAAGGGGCACGGAGGGTGCTGTTCAAGAGCGCTGATCTTGCGCATCCGCGATCAAGACCCATGATTCAGCTTGCAGTCTCCGTCTGACGGGGTAAGTGATTCGACCCCATTACGGGACACTTGTAGTAATTAGATTGACTCTAGCGAGGTTTTTAATCTGCCTCTTCCTTTGACAGGAATGGATGGAGAAGGCCGAGCTGCTTATCGGCCCGGCTCCCATGCCGGAAGAACCGATGAATGCCCGTTTAGCAAGGCTGCTGGTCCCGGCACCGTCGTGGTCTTGGGAGAAGAAACCAAGAAGGTGGCGCGGGGACTCGAAAGAGTTCCGCAATCAAGCGTCGACGACGACGATGAGGACTCCTCCCGAAGGCGAGGAGGAGGAGGAATACTCTCTCGAGGAGGAGAGAAGAAGAGGAAGGCCTCCCCAATCGGGGCGGCCGAAGGGTCCAAGAGGGGGAGAACCATCCCCCCGGACAGTTTCGCCAACATCGGCGTTGGCGAGGAAGAGTGGCCTCCAAGGGCCCGGCGTCCGGCAAGATCGTAAATATCCGGATCATTCATATGCCGTATTATAATATGTCACGCAGTGTCCTTCTAATGCCGCACTGTTTACGTAGTCCGGCGGTGGCGACTTTCGACTCGATGGCGGGTCGTTGGCGCCATCGGATGTAATTCCATCCCGACCGCCTCTACCCCATGCGCCAAGACGGCGAGGCGGAATCCGATAGGGGACGCGCCAGAGGAGGCTCCGGGCGCCGTCGGGCAGCCTCCGGACTTTGTGCGGACTCTACTCCGGAACCGTGGCGGTTCTAGAGTCCGGCGAGCAACCCTCGAAGGAGGGCAGGACCGTGACGCCGGCGGCCTCCGCCCAACCGGAGGCACCGGACAACTTCTTGAGGCGGCAAAGCGCCTCCATCGAAGAACACCGCACTCTCATGAGTGCGGTGATTGAAAGGTCCGGCTTCGCCAAGGGCGGGCTGACCGAAGCTCGCAACAACCTTCTAACGAGCTTTGAGGTAAGAAGTTTAAAATTAAGCAATATAATACCGCATAGGCAGTAGCCTCGATGCTTAGTCCGGTGTTGGAAAGAAAAGCGGACTAAGGATCTTTAACATGATATCTGCAGGTTTCTAAAATATGTCAATATGGGTTTGCAGGTCATTTGTTGACCTCTGCCGCATTGGCGGAGGTCGAGGCGCTGAAGAAGGACCTTGGCGGTCGGAGCAAGAGCTCGGCCATGCCAAGAGGCAGCTCAAGGAAAAGAAGGTGAATAACACCACTTTAAATATGCACCTTACAGAAAAGGGTTTTGGTTGCAAACAAGATTAACAAGGATAATATGTGCAATGCAGGGGCCACTAACGAGGTGACAGCCCTCAAGGATGTCGTGTCCGTGGCCGAACGCAATGCGGCCACAGAACGGACTGAGCAAGAAAAGCAAGCGGCACTAGTGGCGGAAGTTTGGCAAGAGCTTCAAGCTCTCATGAAAAAGCATGAGAGTTTGGAGCGTGACTCCAAGACCCGAGAGTCCGAGCTTGCCTCGGCTCTCGATGGGGCCGAGTCCGCCAAGGCCGAGGCCCAGAGGGCCCGTATGGAAATAGAGGACATGAGGAAGATAGCAGCGGGTAAGGCGTTTTCATGCGAGCAAGCATGTTAATGTAAATTACGGATACTTACCCGAATTCGGAGCTCTCCGGGGCATTTGCAGATCTGCGCGTAGTCGTCGATGCCGCTGCGTTCTATCGTGGCGAGGAGGGAGCTCAACGGAGAAGGTCTTCGGTCTCGATCTGCTGAGGCCGGCCATCCGTGCCCCCAAGCGACCGGTTGAAGCGGTGGTCGAACTCCACAAGGTAGCCGAGGAGGCCATGAAGGGCCTCACCGGTCCGGTTGTGGCGGGCAGGCCGGCAGCTACTTTGGCCTAGTCGGCGGCTAGTTCATGCATGCCCAAGGCTGGATGTGATCAAGCGATCCTTTGCATTGAAGGCACTCGTCGAGCCCTTGCCCGCATAAAGGTGCAATGGGGCAAGCTGGATGCGGAGAAGCTTCACGGATCCGCCGCTGCCGGCAAGGAGCACCGTCGCCGGGCGATATTATAAAGTTGTCTGAAGGGAGCCAGCGATATCGCGGATGAGTGTCCCTTAATGTAATCCTTGAGTGAACTTCATTGTGTGTTTATCACATGCTTGAAAACCGTTTATATGCGCTATGAGCAACGCTTTGTTTAATTTAAAATATTACCTTACATGCGGCCGTTTGTTAAATCGAGAAATGGCAAGTCGTTGGCTTCAGCCCCCAAGCCACGAAGTCTTTGGGGTGTTGGTGATAAACTTGAGCACTCTTGTTCCCATCTTTGGGTCCATCTAGGGACGCGCTCAACACGACGAGCAAGGCGACCGGACTTATAATGCTTGAACACTCTCACTTAGCCATAGAATTCTATAATTTTAAATTTCGGCGAAGCCCCTGGTATTCGGAAGACCGAATCCGGGGCACTATCCACGCCTTCGTCGGACATCATCCGAACTTCGCTCAAGCGGCATGAGTCTTTAGGGACCGAAAAGACCTCTCGAACAGCGACCATCTCTCGCCTTATCATGCCCGTCGGTTTAGCTTTCTCCGAGGCGTTAACCCGGCCAAACCGGGCGCAATCGCGATGGTTCTCCTAGTGCTACCTTAGCCGCCGGAGCGGGCGTAAGGCACCAAAACATAGGAGCAGGCAAACCCAACTATTGACCCAAGACATGATTCGAGCTGATTCATATAATGCTATAAGTTCGGGTGCCGCACTTGTGAAAGTGTTAGGACTTTAATCACACCGTAATATTGGGAGCGAAGCCCTGGTGTATTCGGCCGTACCAAAATGTCGGGTGCAATTTGTCATATAGTGAACATTTGTAAAGGATAGCATAATTGCCATGAAAAGGTAATAAATTTGCAAAAAGGGAAGTGCTGCGTTATTTATGAAGAAGGTCCGCTAATAAAGCGGTGATACACATAGTGCTTGTAAGCAAGGGATTCGGACTAAATTAACATGTCCTCCTCGAGGATAAGCTGCAGACTTGGTGTATGTAATTGAATTTAATGCTCGTAATGGAGACCACACGAGTGTTCGCCGCAGCCTTCTTTAATCCCGATTTGTTGTATCGTGAGTTCGCAAGTTCGGCGACGAGGCAGGGCTTCTATTTGGTAGAGTCCTGCATATAGAAAAAGAAAAGATAAAAAATAACACCAAGGGGCGCTAGCACGAGCCTCGTGTGGTCGAGCTGCACTCTTCAATCCTTGAGGTTAAGCCCTCCCTGCGCCCATGATATCTCCAAAGCGTAATGATGTACGCGAGTGTTATACTTGTGATCATCTGGCAGGCGAGGGTGGGGGCCGCATTACTCTGGCGATGTTCGATCGCGCCGGTGGTCTTGGTTAGTGTTGCTCGGCGGCGCTTTAATGTGTCCGGCTTTTTAGTTGCGGACTAGAGAGTTGCCGTAGGAGGCTGCTCTGTACTTTCGCCGCGAGAGCCGCTGTATGTTCCTCCGTTCGGAGGGAGCGTTCCGTATTCCCATTGACCGTAATCACTCCGCAAGGGCCCGGCATCTTGAGCTTTAGGTATGCATCATGCGGCACCGCATTGAATTTTGCAAATGCGGTGCGTCCGAGCAGGGCATGATAGCCGCTACGGAACGGGACTATATCGAAGATTAACTCTTCGCTTCGGAAATTATCCGGGGATCCGAAGACCACTTCCAGTGTGATAGAGCCTGTACAATTGGCTTCCACACCTGGGATGACACCTTTAAAGGTTGTCTTGGTAGGTTTGATCTTGGATGGGTCTATGCCCATTTCGCGACTCTGTCCCGATAAAGCGAGTTCGAGTTCTTTGCCGCCGTCCATCGGGACTCTTGTGAGGTGAAATCCATCGACGATTGGGTCTAGGACCGGTCTGGCGAATCCGCCATGGCGTATGCTAGTCGGATGGTCTCGTCGATCGAAAGTGATCGGACGGGAGGACCATGGATTGAACTTGGGCGATGGCTCCATCGCATAGATGTCCGTAGTCGCGCTTCCTCTCCCTCTTGGGTATATGGGTCGCGTAAATCATATTCACCGTCCGCACTTGCGGGGAAACCCTTCATCCTCTGTTGTTCGGGCGGGTCTCTTCCTCGTCGTCGCTATTTAGCCCCTTGTCATTGTGTTCGCAATTAACTTGCCAGCCTGCTGAACACCCAACAATCTCTATTGGTGTGATTAGCTGGCTTTTCGGGGTGCCATGTATCGGCATGGCGGTCGAGTATTCTGTCCAGATTGGATGGGCCGGGGTTGTTCTTTTAAATGGCTTCTTCCGTTGACGGGTTTGGAGCCTCGGAATCCGGCATTGACTGCCGTATCCTCTTTGTAAATCGCCGTTAATACGGCGTTTGTTTTTGATTCGGCGTGACCTGCCGTGATTGTCCTTGGAGTCCGGGCTGCGAATTTTGCGGAGATTATTGCTGCGGGCTAGCCAGCTATCCTCTCTGCAAAAGCGGGTCATTAATGATGTGAGGGCTGCCATGGATTTCGGCTTCTCCTGCCCTAGGTGCCGGGCTAGCCATTCGTCCCGGATGTTGTGTTTGAAGGCTGCGAGGGCCTCCGCATTCGGACAGTCGACGATTTGATTTTTCTTCGTCAAGAACCGCGTCCAGAATTGTCTGGCCGATTCGTCTGGCTGCTGAATAATGTGGCTTAGGTCATCGGCGTCTGGTGGTCGCACGTATGTTCCTTGGAAGTTATCAAGGAACGCGGCCTCCAGGTCTTCCCAACACCCAATCGACTCTGCGGGCAGGCTGTTTAATTGGCGGGGGCGCGGGAGGCTCGGAGTCCGGCGCCTCGGGATCATGAGTTTCGCAAGGGACAAAATTGGTATTCGGCTCCATCGCCGTAGATGTTGAAGCCCCCGGGGCGGCGTCTATCCACCGACCCTCGTCATGGGCGATCGGCTCCGCGCAAGTAGCCGGGGCGGATTCAAGTGCGGCCACCAAAGCACTGTCCGGCGGCAGAGCTAGATCATGCCCATCGTCGCGGTCTTGTGGCGCTTGCTTATGTGGCTCGAGTCCGTCGAAGATCAAGTCTCCGCGGTCGTCGGCCGTGAAGTTTAAACTTCGAATCTGACCGACGGCCGGGCGTAGCTTCGATCTACTCGGATGACCAAGAGAATTGGCCCATGATACAAAGCCGCCGAATCTGAAGATCTGTCCGGGAGAAAAGTCTCATACTGGACAGCGTTGGAGGTTGAAGATGCCATCGAGCCTATTGGTGACGATACGGAGGAACTCTCAATGAAAGCACCAATGTCGATTGTCAAAAGCGGCGGATCTCGGGTAGGGGTCCTGAGCGTGCGTCTAGGTGGATGGTAACAGGAGGCGAGGGACACAATGTTTTTACCCAGGTTTAGGCCCTCTCGATGGAGGTAATACCCTCGCCCTGCTTGATTAATATTGATGATATGGGTAGTACAAGAGTAGATCTACCACGAGATCAATGAGGCTAAACCCTAGAAGCTAGCCTATGGTATGATTGTTGAGATGTAATGTTGTGTCCTACGGACTAAAGCCCTCCGGTTTATATAGACAGGAGGCTAGGGTTTATGTAGTCGGTTACAATGGTAGGACATCTACATATCCGTATTGCCAAGCTTGCCTTCCACGCCAAGTAAAGTACCTTCCGTACACGAGCCGGAGTCTTCAATCTTCTATCTTCGTAGTCTGGGAGTCCGGCGGATATCGATAGTCCGGCTATCCGGACACCCCCTAGTCCAGGACTCCCTCACTCCTCGTGGACCTGCGCTGGGTCACCTCCACCGTCTCCCCCGTCGGCGCAAGGGAAGCCAGGAGGGCTGTCTGGTCCATTGACCATCAGGACTTCCGCCGCTGGATCACTGCTGTCGCACTCAGATGCAGTCTCTACGGAGCCAGTCGATAGGTCGAACAGGCCGTAGAGAGATTCGTCGGGCTCGATCGCCATGACTTGGGGGGTGGCCAACTGGCGGGCCACTGCATCCCTCACCCACCGCTGAAGTCTCGACCGACTAGAGCGCTTGCGCTGGCGGGATACAGGGAGGGAGGACGACGCAGGAGTCGACCGATACGGGGCCGACGGTTGCCGCAGGAGGACGCCGCGGACACATGAGCGAAAGTGTGTTGCCCCACGGACTGGGAGCGCGTCCGTGTCGAGTGGAGCCTCCTGAAGCCAAGCGGAGTCGTCGACGATGAACGTGAGCGTGCCGAAACGGATCTCGTGGCCCTCAACCAAAACTCCGCCAAAAACCATGATGAAGGTAGTCGGAACGATTGCAACTTCTCCAATAAGTCACTAAGACACCTGCCCCACGGTGGGCGCCCACTGTCGTGGTTCTAAGCCTGACAGTAGAATAGGGGGTAGGTATGGAGAGGCAAGATCCTAGCTATGGAGTAGTTGTATACGCAAGGGATTTACGAGTTCAGGCCCTTCTCGGAGGAAATAACAGCCCTACGTCTTGGTGCCCGGAGGCGGTCGACTGGATTATATGCATATGAGTTACAGGGGTGCGAACCCTTCACACTGAGTAGGGGGGTGGCTTATATAGAGTCTGCTAGACCCCTCCGTCCCTCAGTTATGCAGGGTTTAAAGTACATTAAGGTCGGGCGTTACTGGTAACGCCCTACATAAAGTGCTATCATGACCATAAAGACTACTTAATAACAGACCGTTTGGGTGCAGAGTGACTCTAGATCTCCTGGTGGTCGAGTGAACGGCTTCATGGTCGAGTGTCTTCGAGTCCGTCGAGTGGAATCCTTCCAGGTCGACTGAAAGGTAGTTTCTTCTAAAGATGTCCTTGGGGAGGGTACCTTGGACAGGTCCATGACCCTACCCTAGGTACATGGCTTCATCACCCGCCGAACAGGAACGCTTTAAGCATCACCTAATTGCCACTTCAAGAAGCCTGAAAAATAAGCAACAACAGCTTCAAGTTGATCAAGATCTGCTTAATGAAAGATGGACTGATGTCCTGGCAGCCAAGGAATATGGCCTCGAGCGCCCAACCAAAAGTTACCCGAAGCGCAAACTGCTACCACAGTTTGATGACAACTCACTGGAGCCCGTCCTACCAAGGTACAATGCGGCTACCGACCACCACGTGGCTGGGACAAAGCGGCACTTCAGGCCGAACACCAGCCTGCGCTACCTCGCCGAACAAACAGAAATACAACAACTCGGGGATATACACATGACCTGCGACGCGATTTGGAAAAGAGAGCAGGTTAGACAAGATCAATCTATGGATCACGGGGGCGTGCCTCGACGTGCGACGATGGCCATCTGGCTGAACATGACAAACATAACCATGTCCGGACCAAAAATTGCAGACGAGCTCCATCCGAGCTACGTCACGACTTGGCCCGATACAGAGGCGTCGCACACCTCCTTTGCTTCACTGACGAAGTAATGGGACATGATTTCCCAGAGGGGTTTAAACCCATAAACATCGAATCATATGATGGCGCAACAGACCCCGTGGTGTGGATTGAGGATTTTCTTCTCCACATTCATCTGGCCCGCGGCGATGATCTTCACGCCATCAAGTACCTCCCACTTAAACTCAAGGGACCAACTAGATACTGGTTAAACAGTCTGCCCAAAAACTCCATTGGCAGCTGGGAGGAATTGGAGGGCGCCTTCCTCAACAACTTCCAAGGCACATATGCCCGACCTCCGGATGCCGATGACCTAAGTCATATAATCCAACAGCCAGAGAGTCAGCCAGAAAATTCTGGACTCGATTCCTTACTAAAAAGAACCAGATCGTCGACTGCCCGGACACCGAAGCCCTAGCGGACTTTAGGCACAGCATCCGCGACGAATGGTTGGCCAGACACCTCAGCCAGGAAAATCGAAGTCCATGTCAGCCCTTACGACACTCATGACCCACTTCTGTGCGGGCGAAGACAGCTGGCTAGCTCGTAGCAACAACAATACAAGCGAACCTGGCACTTCTGAAGCCAGAAATAACAACGACAAGCCCCGACGCAATAGACATAAGCGTCGAAACAATGGTGATAGCACCGAAGACACAGCGGTCAACATCGGATTTAGTGGCTCTAAGTCCGGTCAGCGGAAGAAGCCATTTAAAAGAAACAATCCGGGCACGTCCAGTCTGGACCGCATACTCGATCGACCATGCCAAATCCATGGCACTCCTGATAAACCAGCCAATCATACCAATAGGGAATGTTGGGTTTTCAAATAGGCCAACAAGTTAAATGCCGAGAATAAGGAGAAAGTGTCTCAAAGCGATGACGAGGATGAGGAACCCCGACCACTGAACAGAGGGGGACATAAGAAATCCCCCCCAAGTCAAAACGGTGAACATGATATTATGCCACCCATATCCCCAAGAGAGAGCGCAAGCGTGCACTCACAGACATCTATGCGTTGGAGCCAGTTGCCCCAAAGTTCAACCCATGCTCCTCCTATCCGATCACTTTTGATCGCAGGGACCATCCGACCAGTATCCGTCATGGCAGTTCAGCCGCACTTGTCCTTGACCAAATTATTGATGGATTCCACCTTCGCGAGTCCTCATGGATGGTGGCAGCAGCCTGAACCTGCTCTATCAGGATACAGTGCGCAAAATGGGCATCGATCCTCAAGGATCAAGCCCACAAAACCCACCTTTAAGGGTGTCATACCAGGTGTAGAGGCATGTTGTATGGGCTCAATCACACTGGAAGTGGTCTTCGGATCCCCGGATAATTTCAAAAGCAAAGAGTTAATCTTCGATATCGTCCCCTTCCGTAGTGGCTATCATGCACTGCTCGGACGAACCGCATTCGCTCGATTCGATACGATGCCGCACTATGCCTACCTCAAGCTCAAGATGCCCGGACCACGCGGTGTTATCACAGTCAATGAAAACACGGAGCGCTCCCTCCGTACTGAGGAACACACCGTGGCCCTTGCAGCAGAAGTACAGAGTAGTATTTTTAGGCAGAACCTCAATTCGGCAGTAAAGCCACTGGACACTATCAAGAGAGTCCGGACTACTCTGCAGCAGGACGGTCCAGTTCGTCCAGAGCTTGACTATCAATTCGGCCTCCATCCCAGTCCCAATCAAGCGTTGACATTTGTGCCGCGCGTACAAAACTACGCACTCAAAATAACATGGGCATGGACGGAGGCACAGCTAGACCATGGTCCATAATGCGGCTCAACCGCTCCTGGATTCGCATACCTTTATTCTTTCTTCCTCATTTCAGGTTTTTCTCTTCTCGAGGCTTTTCTGATAACCTAATCATCGGACCTATCACGGAATGGATACACCAAGAAGGCAAGGGGCTTTGACGTACAAGGGAATCCCCAGGTGGTCTCTACTAATGATCGTTATACCTGTTTTAAATACCCGCACGCAGCTCGCTCTTGGTCGTGGCATGTTAAATAGCCTTATTTGCTTATCACACTACTTGTACACATAGGCCTTAATGAATTAATCAAATTATAATGGAAAATAATTTGCGGCTCAATATTTGAGATGTCAGCTTATTACTTGACTTTTTCCTTGTCTTTGTGTTTTTTATCAATTGCACCTGTACACTCTGGTAAGAATTTCTTCGCCAGGGGCTCCATCATGCCCCGCAATACAACAATCAAGTCCGAACACTTTTACAGTACAGTTCGGCACCCCGAACTTATAGCATTATATGCATCGGCTCCGAATCATGTCGTATGTAAATAGTTGGGTTGCCCGGCTCCTGTGCTTACTACCTTACGTTCCGCTATATCGGCTAGGGTAGTAAAGGGAGAACTACTGCGATTGTGTCTCGGTTCTTCCGGACGAGCACCTCTGTAGAGAAAGCCGAAAACTGACTGTCATGATGCGGCGAGAGCTAGTCAGTTGTTTCAGAGGTTTTCAAATCCTTTGAGATTTTTTCCGCTTTATGTGAGGAATCGGTTTTTGTCTGATTAGGCGTGTATAGCGCCCCAAGTTCGGCCTTCCTAACACTAGGGGTTGCGCCAAAACTTTCATTGTCAAACTCCTATGGCTAAGTGAGGGTGATAAAGCTGTATAGTCTGAGCACCTTGTTCGTTGCGCTAAACACCTCCTTCAAGGACCAAAAGGTGGAGTAAAGAGTGTTTAAATTTATCCCGAACACCCCCATACTATCTATGTGGGGGCAGAAGCCGACGACTGGCCAACTCTCAGATTTTCATAAATGGCCGCATAGGTGGTAAAACTATAAACTAACAGACATTATATTACATAACGGTTTTGTTTAATATTACATGACAGGATAACATGAATGTTTTCACAGGAATATGATATCCATGGCACATTGCTCCGCCACAAGGCGGGATCCCTCCAGGACACTGTCAAAATACAGCTCAGGTCGGCGGTGCTCCTTGCCCTCGGGCGGCCCCTCGGTCATCAGCTTCTTGGCATCCATCTTCCCCCAGTGCACCTTGGTGCGGGCAAAGGCCATTCGTGCACGTTCAGTGCAGACCGACCGCTTTATGGCTTCAAGCCGAGGGCAGGCACTAACAAGCCGCTACACGAGTCCGAAGTAGCTCCTGGGCATGGGCTCGGCAGGTCATAGCCGGACTATTATGTCCTTCATGGCTAGTTCAGCCACCTTATGCAGCTCGATCAGCTATTTCAGCTGGTCGCAAAAGGGCACTGGAAGTTCCGGTCCAAGGCATTGAGACCAGAACAGCTTCTCGATAGAGCTCCCTTCTTCGGCTCGATAAAATTCTACAGCATCTGATATGCTGCGTGGCAGATCTGCAAATGCCCCTAGAGAGCTCCAAATCCGGGTAAGTAAAAGGAATGTTTCCTTCACATATCTGCTTTGCATAATGAAAGCCTTACTCGCCGTAATCTACTTGGCCGCATGGATCTCCTGGAGGGCGCCCTGGGCTTCGGCTCGGGCATCTTGTGCGCTCTAGAGGGCCTTGGCAAGTTCGGACTCTTGAGTCTTAAAATCATGCTCTAAGGACTCGTACTTCTTGACGGCGTCCTGGAGCTCTTGCTGGACCTCGCTGACCTAGGCCTCCTGCTTTTCGCGCGCGGCGAGTTCCTTGGCCGCTTTGTCCTCGGCCTCGGCTAACGCCTTCTTGAGGGCCGCCACCTCGGTCGTGGCCCCTAATAAAGTTCATGACACTATTAGTCAGCAGAACCATTCATCCTTCCTAAATATACATGCAGGTTAAATGCATACATTTGCTTTCCTCCAGCTGCTTCTTCACGAGGTCGAGCTCTTGCTCGGCCCGCTCCAGATTCTGCTTCAGTCCGGAGACTTCCGCGGTATGAGGGCAGCAGCCAGCAGCGACGCCTGCTTATTCACATAGACATATTATGTTAGAATCCTACGAAAATTGGTTGATCCTTTGTTCGGCTTTTCTTTCCAAACACCGGACAGAGTATCAGGGGCTACTGTCTATACTATGATATTCTTTTTACAATTACATTACTTACCACAAAGCCTGTTAGAAGGCTAGTGCAGGCATCTGTCAATCCGCTTTTCGTCAGCAATGGAAGCGCCTCTCACTGCTTCCAGCAACCGGTCCGGTGCCCCTGGTTGGACAGAGGTCACCGGCGGAATAGGCGTGCCCCTTCCCCTCGAAGGGGGCTACTCGCCTGATTCCGGAACCGTAGGGGTGTCCGGAATTATATTCCGATGAGGGCCGAATTGAGCACGGCCCCCATCTTCAGTATCCATGGGGATTTGCTCCCCCGTGTGTCCGGCGGCCGAGGCTTCACCATCTGGCGCCTCCCGGACGACCGCCGGGTTCTCACCCATGACGGGGATCCTTCGGGACGACGCTTCGGCGCCATCCAGGTCCCGGGGAGAGGTGGCCGACGGAAGGGTCTCGCTGTTCATCGCCGCTGGGTCCAGCGAATCCTCTGATGAGGACCGCTCGACGTGGGACTGAGCCGGATTGCAAGTGCATAATGTAAGCACATTCAAATAATAGAGTAAAGAATCCGGATACACATACGTGTCCGGACACTTACGATTCGGCCAGGGGCTTCTCCCCGGGCTTCCACTCCCAGCTACTGTTGGTGGCTGCTGTGGAGCTGTCCGGAAAGGAAGCTTTCCCTTTCTTGGACGCCTCGACCTCCGGATGCGTGGGGGCCGTCCTTTTCTTTTTTTTCCTGCAAGAGGGGAGTGGATTTCTTCCCCTTCCTCCTCTTCCTCGTCGTCTTCGTCAGAGGAGCGCGCCTCGGCGTCTTCGGACATCACATCCGAAGTGCCCTTATGGCGGAGACCACTTCTGGTCCCCTTGGCTTTCTTCTTGGCCTTCTTCTCAGGCACCTCGTAAGGTGCCGGAAACAGCATCTTCATTAGGAGCGGAGTCTCTAGGCCTTCGGGCAGCGAAGTCGGACAGTTAATCTGCTCCGCTATCTCTGTCCAGTCCTGAAATAATCAACAGCGAGACTTTGATGCCTTCCTCTAATTTGCAAGTAAACAGTACACCTTGAAAACATCAGAGAACTTACCGGATTAGCTGGGTGAGTTAGGTCGTGCCCAAGGTCCTCGTCTGTAGCCAGCGGCACCTCGTTGGCCTTGAAGAGCACTTTCCAAATTTCTTCATGTGTCATGCCGAAGAGCTCTAGTAGGGTCTGGTGCTTGGCCGGATCAAACTCCCATAGATAGCAAGTTTGCCGTTGGCACGGAAGAATCCGGCGGACGAGCATGACCTGGATCACGTTGACAAGCTTGACTTTCTTAGTAATCATGCTCTGGACATGCGTCTGGAGCATTGTCATCTCGTCTGGAGAGCCCCAGGACGGGCCCTTCTCTTGCCAGGAGGTGATCCGCATCAGGACTCTGGATCAGAACGCGGGGGCCGCCGCCCAGTTGGTGTCGCGCAGCTCGGTGATGTAGAACGGTAGAACCACCCTGACTCCCACCCTTTGATAGTCTCCACAAAGGAGCCTTCGGGTCAGGTGACGTTGGGCATCTGCCTGTTGGCCGCTCACCACCTTAGGCTTCACATTCAAAGTCTTTAGCCATAGGCTGAAGTGAGGTGGGATGTAGAGGAAGGCCTCGCACACGATAATAAATGCCGAGATGTTGAGGATAGAGTTAGGGGGCAAATCATGGAAGTCCAGCCCGTTGTAAAACATCAGTCCGCAGACAAACGGGTGGAGAGGGAATCCCAGCCCGCGGACAAAGTGTGTGAGGAACACAACCCTCTCATGGGGCTCTGGGTAGGGACAATTTGTCCCTTGGCCGGAAGTCGGTGAAAGATCTCCTTGGCCAGGTAGCCAGCCACCCGGAGCTCCTTGATGTCCTTCTTCTTGACGGAGGAGGCCATCCACTTGCCTCCAGCTCCAGATCTAGACATGATTGGAGTGATTTTTTGGGCGGAGAAGGCGAGATCTTGGGCGCTGGAGCTCGAGAATGGATGGGCAGAGGAAGGAGAAGGCGTGGGTAAACAAGGACGAACCCTTATCCCCTTATAAAGGCAGTAAAAGTTGTGTGCCTCCCTGCTAGCCTTAAAATCCTCCTATTCCCCAAGCATCGTGCAGATGACATAGTTGGGTTACCCATGCCCATATTGATGAGAATCCCGTGATAAGGGGACACGATCTCTACTTCGAGAAGACATGCCAGTGGAACCGCACCTCGAAATATGGAGCGGCAGGCTAAAAACGGTTCGAATAATGGCTGGGCAGTGGCGTGATGTCACGCTACAAAAAGTTGTCAGCGGATTGGACTCGTGAAATATTATACTCTCTACGGTTGTGTGTGGTGCTTGTTTTGCAGAGCCGGACATGTTTTCTATGTTCGGAAGACTATGTTGGAGTATTCGGAGAAGGAACCCGCCTTGCAATGCTGAAGACAATCTGCGCGCCAGACTCATCGTCATTAAAAAACTGGTTCAGGGGCTACTGAGGGAGTCCTGGATTAGGGGGTCCTCGGACAGCCGGACTACGTACTGGGTCCGGACTGTTGGACTATGAAGACATAAGATAGAAGACTCCGTCCCGTGTCCGGATGGGACTCTCCTTTGCGTTGAAGGCAAGCTTGGTGATTCGGATATGTAGATTCCTTTCTCTATAACCGATTTTGTACAACCCTAGCCCCTCCCGGTGTCTATATAAACCGGAGGGTTTAGACTTCTAGGGTTTAAGCCACAACCATCATAATCTCATAGGCTAGACTTCTAGGGTATAGCCATTATGATCTCGTGGTATATCAACTCTTGTAATATTCATATTCATCTAGATCAATCAAGCAGGAAGTAGGGTATTACCTCCATAGAGAGGGCCCGAACCTGGGTAAACATTGTGTCCCCCGCCTCCTGTTACCATCAGCCTTAGACGCATAGTTGGGACCCCCTACCAGAGATCCGCCAGTTTTGACACCGACAGGGGCGCCACCGCCGGGAGAGCGGGGCGGTTCGCACGGTAGATTTGGTGGGGAGGAGGCCGATTATGACAAGCAACATGTCGTCGGGGAGGCTGCTAATGAAGTCCAGGCTCGTCGTATGCGGTTTTGGCTTGAGCCGCCTCCGCTTGTTGGCTCCTCGCCGTCCATCTCAACCGGCGGCGACGCCAGTGTACACGTGTGCTGGTGTGTGTTGTGTGCTGGGCATGCGCGAGTGCCTCCTTCTGTGCATGCCGCCACGCAGTGGTGAATTGTGCGCGAGTGCGTCCTTCACGCGGAAGAAGTGTGACCTCAATGCGCCCTCAATTTACTAGCGTGCGGGGTGCTACCCCGAGTGGTTTCAACTTTGTTTACTTCACCGCGTGTCAGATGGGCCTCTAGTTTACTTATTTTCACCCACTGCCACATGGGCCAGCACAGGAAGATAGAGAACACGAGCTGACAAGGCAGCATGTGGACTGGTCGATGATGACCCACAAGTATAGGGGATCTATCGTAGTCCTTTCGATAAGTAAGAGTGTCGAACCCAATGAGGAGCAGAAGGAAATTACAAGCGGTTTTCAGTAAGGTATTCTCTGCAAGCACTGAAATTGTAGGTAACAGATAGTTTTGTGATAAGATAATTTGTATACGGGTAACAAGCTATGAAAGTAAATAAGGTGTAGCAAGGTGGCCCAATCCTTTTTGTAGCAAAGGACAAGCATGGACAAGTTCTTATATAACGAGAAAAACGCTCCCGAGGACACATGGGAATTATCATCAAGCTAGTTTTCAGCATGCTCATATGATTCGCGTTCGTTACTTTGATAATTTGATATGTGGGTGGACCGGTGCTTGGGTGCTGCCCTTTCTTGGACAAGCATCCCACTTATGATTAACCCCTATTGCAAGCATCCGCAACCACAAAAGAAGTACTAAGGTAAACCTAACCATAGCATGAAACATATGGATCCAAATCAGCCCCTTACGAACCAACTTATAAACTAGGGTTTAAGCGTCTATCACTCTAGCAACCCATCATCTACTTATTACTTCCCAATGCCTTCCTCTAGGCCCAAATAATGGTGAAGTATCATGTAGTCGATGTTCACATAACACCACTAGGGGAGAGACAACATACATCTCATCAAAATATCGAACGAATACCAAATTCACATGACTACTAATAGCAAGACTTCACCCATGTTCTCGGGAACAAACGTAACTACTCACAAAGCATATTCATGTTCATGATCAGAGAAGTATTAATATGCATTAAGGATTTGAACAAATGATCTTCTACCAAATAAACCAACTAGCATCAACTACTAGGAGTAATCAACACTACTAGCAACCCACAGGTACCAATCTGAGGTTTTGGTACAAAGATTGGATACAAGAGATGAACTAGGGTTTGAGAGGAGATGGTGCTGGTGAAGATGTTGATGGAGATTCACCCCCTCCCGATGAGAGGATCGTTGGTGATGACGATGGTGATGATTTCCCCCTCCCGGAGGCAAGTTTCCCCGGCAGAACAGCTCCGCCGGAGCCCTAGATTGGTTCCGCCAAGGTTCCGCCTCGTGGTGGTGGAGTTTCGTCCCGTAAGCTTGTGTATGATTTTTTCTAGGGTAAAAGACTTCATATAGCAGAAGATGGGCACCGGAGAGCTGCCAGAGGGCCCACGAGGTAGGGGCGCGCCCTGTAAGGGTGGGCACGCCCCCACCCTCTTGGACGGTGGGTGGCCCCCCTCATGTATTTCTTCCGCTGGATAATTCTTATTAATTCCAAAAATGACTTTCGTGGAGTTTCAGGACTTTTGGAGCTGTGCAGAATAGGTCTGCAATATTTGCTCCTTTTCCAGCCCAGAATCCCAGCTAAGCATTCTCCTCTTCATGTTAAACCTTCTAAAATAAGAGAGAATAGCCATAAGTATTGTGACATAACATGTAATAACAACCCATAATGCAATAAATATCGATATAAAAGCATGATGCAAAATGGACGTATCAGTTAACCGGTCAACTAAACAATATATGGAGCTATACACTGACACAGTGAGCGTATAATCCATCGGTATAGAGAGTTCGAGTGAGAGGGGAGGCCCGTGAGAGATAGAGAGAGAGAGAGAGAGAGAGAGAGAGAGAGAGAGAGAGCTACTCCCTCCGTTCGATAATGTAGTTCCAACATTTTTTTTAAAGTCAAACTTTTGAAACTTTGACCAAGTTTATAAAGAAATTACTTATATCTACAATACCAAAGATAAATGATAGTATGAAGTAAGTACATGTTGTGATGAATATAATGATTGTCCTAGATGTAATTTTTTTTCTCCACATATACCTGGCCAAACTTTTCTGAGGTTTGACTTTTCAACCCATCCATATGCTTATGGACATAAGAGAGTCCCTAACTAGAGAGAGAGAGAGAGAGAGAGAGAGAGAGAGTGAAATAGAAAGAGTGAGTGAAAGAAGTGTGTGTGCATGTGTGAAAGAGACATCGACAACACATGATAAAAGTAGAGAAAAAGCATGTGTGTCTTATGCAAACATATCACAAATGCATCTTCGACAACGGAAGCAAGGTGAGGAGATAGTGTGTGGTTGTTTTCAACCGAGAGAGAAATACCCCTAGCAAGTGGCCAAGAGGGGTCTGCAAACAAGGGAGAGAGGTCGAGAGAGACGTACGGAGAAAATGCAGACATGGGGAGGAGAGAGTGTATGTTTGTCATAGAGAGATCCCCTAGAGATCGTGATGGGACTACATGGGTGGGAGATCGAGTGACAAGGCATGTGCGCGATAGAAGATACCACGAGAGATATCGAGATAGTCATGTGGATGGAAGGAGACAATACGTGTGTTCCTGATGGCTAGTGAGAAATAATCATACTTAGGTGGGGGGAGTGCTTGCGCCTATGATGGAGTGAGGGATTATGGTACTTAGGGGGTGCGTGTGACATAGAGAGAGAACAATGGTGGAGAGTGTTGGATGGGTCTATATGTATAGAGCGAGCGAGACATGTGTATGTGTGAACTAGGGAGATATAAAGTTCGAGAGAGATAGAGGAGCCCCGATAAGGCTAACTGGTGCATCTGATAGCTGAGAGGGGGAAAGAGATACTCCATCTGCTTGATAATGCAGTGCATGTAAATTTTTTAGAAGTCAAACTTTGGAAACTTTGATCTGGTTTATGCAAATGTTATTTGTATCTACAATACCAAAGATACATCATACGAAACTACATCTCATGGTGAATCTAATGGTATATGTTTGTCGTTCTAGATGTAATTGTTTTTCTTCATGTACATGGTCAAACTTTGTGATGTTTGACTTTTCAATAAATCTATATGATATGGACCGAAGAGAGTGCCTAAGTCGAGAGGGATCAAGTGCGTGTGTAGGAGAATGAGTGAGTGTGCAAAAAGAGTATGTGTTTGAAAGAGAAAGTGACAACAAACGATAAATTAGAGAGAGTGTGTATTTTTTCGTTTCTTATGCAAACATATCACGCATGCATCTCTGAGATAGAAAAGCGAGGCGAGGAGATACACGAAGATAGCTAGATTGTTTGCAACGGAGAGAGACACCCCTATAGCACATGTCCAATAGAGGTTTGGCCAATAAGGAACAAAGGCCGAGAGGGACACATGGAGAACATGGACGCTTGGGGAGGGAGAGAGGGTGTGTTTGAGATAGAGAGATCCCCTCGAGATCGTGAGGGGACTATGCTCGTGGAAACAATGTAGAATTTTTCATGGAAGTTTCTCACAAAAATAAGTATCCCCTTATACAAATCCATTGTATTACAAAAATAATGTGCCAAGATTTGCCTTTAGGATGATTAGATTGCTTGTTTGGTTTGTGCAGTGCGAAAACATAAACTTTAGCCATAGTGCGTGAATTTACATTTTTTACTGGAACATTAAAAGTTTTTGAAATTTTTACAAAGTACTTCTATGAATTTTTTTTTTATTTCCTAATTTTTCAGAATTTTTGGAGTTAAAGAAGCATGGTCAATGTTCAGATTGCTATAGACTGTTATGTTTTTGACAGATTCTGTTTTTCATGCATTCGTTTGCGTGTTTTGATGAATCTATGGATTGTATCGGTGATATAAGCCATGGTGAAGTCATAGTATATTATTTGTAATGCAAAAATAAAATATGAATGGTTTTGCAACAGTACTTAAAGTAGTGATTTGCTTTATTACACTAACGGATCTCATGAGGGTTTTGTTAAGTTTTGTGTGATTGAAGTTTTCAAGTTTTGGGTGAGATCATGATGGATGAAGGAATAAGGAGTGGCAAGCCTAAGCTTGGGGATTCCTGAGACACCCCAAGGTAATATTCAAGGACTCCCAAGCAACTAAGCCTGGGGATGCCCAGGAAGGCATCCCCTCTTTCTTCTAACGTCCATCAGTAATTTGACATGGAGCTATATTTTTATTCGTCACATGATATGTGCAAATTCTTGGAGCGTCTTTTGTTTTTTCCTTTTTCTTTTATACACCATGTTGGTATGAGATAGTCCTTGGTTGATTTATAGAGTGCTTTATGCACTTCACTTATATCTTTTGAGTACGGCTTTATAGAATTCTTCACGTGCTTCACTTATATCTTTTGAACTTTGGATTGCATGTTTCTCTACAGAGGAAAACCATCATTTGTAGAATGCTTTTTTGCTTCCTTTATATTTGTTAGAGCTTGGGCAAATCTTTTGTAGAAATAATTAAAGTCTCATGCTTCAGTTATATCTATTTAGAGAGTTAATAGGAATTGGTCACTCACATGGGTTAGTTATAAAATCCTACATAAAACTTGTAGATCATTGAATATGATATGTTTGATTACTTGCAATAGTTCTGCGATATAGAGATGGTAATATGTGGGAGGTACTAGTGAATGATTGTGGTTTAGTAAGAATATTGGTTTTAAGGTTTGTGATTCCTGAAGCATGCACGTATGGTCTCTTGTTATGCTATTAAATTGGAGCATGATTTATTAATGATTGTCTTCCTTATGAGTGGTGGTCGGGGACGAGCGATGGTCTTTTCCTACCAATCTATCACCCTAGGGACATGCATAGTAGTACTATGCTTTGAGGGCTAATAAGCTTTCACAATAAGTATGTGAGTTCTTTATGACTAATGTGAGTCCATGGATTATATGCACTCTCACCTTTCCGCAATTTGCTAGCCTCTTCGGTACCGCGCATTGCCCTTTCTCATCTCGTGAGTTGGTGCAAATTTCGTCGGTGCATCCAAACCCTGTGATATGATACGCTCTATCACACATAAGCCTCATTATATCTTCCTCAAAACAGCCACCATGCCTGCCTATTAGGCATTTCCATGGCCATTCCGAGATATATTGCCATGCACTTCCACCATAAACATATACATGACTTGAGCATTCACTGTTACATTGCTTTGCATGATCATAAGATAGCTAGCATGATATTTTCATGGCTTGTCCGATTTTTGATTTCTTTGCTATGCTAGATCATTGCACATCCTAGTACACTGTCAGAGTCATTCATATAGCACTGGTACAGCGAGGTGCTATACAAACGGTTTTTAACCCCTTTCCACGACGGTGTTTTGAACCATCACCAAGTGAGTGTGTGCGATAGGGGGGTCCTTCCCACCCGACCCAGAAACCATCGAGGATAGGGAGCCTTGATGCATACACTTGTCCCTATAAAACTGTTTCTGATATCTCAAATATCCCAAATGCTCCATCCTTGCAACTCGTTTGTTCTCGCATTGCCATCGCGGTCGGTATTCTATGGTGCTACGTTTACGATGCGCGGCCCATCACAAACGATTCACGATTATAGAACATGTATGATAAGCAGACAATCACACACATTCACTTTTCCTGAATGTATGCGATAACTAATTAAAAAGATTAACTAATCATAGTACGAGTGTCAGATAGGATTACGAAACATCGGACCGTCGTAACATCGTCGTACATGATAACTATCGCACACGCTATTCTGTGGTGCAACAATTACAATGCATACCACATCAGAAAAAGTTCATGGTTGCAAATCTGTATGATAAGGCAATTATCACAAACGTTTAGTTTGCCCGCACCATTTGTGATATTGTCTGACATCACACACGCTTTGCAAACGAAAACTGTGTGCTTGCTCGCACACGTTTCCTCTCTGTGAACCATGTCGAATTATGGTGTATATCATGAACGTTTGTGTTTTACTGACCACGTGCACCGTAACGACTTGCATAGCGTAATTTCACCATAATTTAATTACCGCTGTTTCAAATTGTACTGGATTTGAATTTGAAAGTATGCTATAGCTTTATTCATATCCATCGGGTTCAAATAACCAATGCATTATTTGGTTCACAGGTACATATGTTCAAGAATTACATAAGCACCAGATAAAGAATGATGAACCGCGGGTATATACTTGTACTATTAAAGACAGTAAAGAAAGAGGCGAAATACACTCTGGTTGCTGAACAAGGTGAAGCGGAATGCCCATATTGTGCCCTCCTCCATGCAGAAGGCACACATGACTCTAGTCCAACCCCTTGTGATGGCCGACCGCCCATCCTTCAATGTCTTCATGAACACATCTAGAGAATCATCGTGTTCTGGTAGAAATACTTTAAGCTTTGCATGCCCACCAATCATGTAGTTTGAGAGGTAACCTTGAGTAAACTGCTTTGGGGACTACTACAAAGGAAAAAAGATTCACATGTTGTCATCTAACACAGCTCATTATGGGCAGTAAAAAGAAGGCTGCAGAGTTCTTACATACCATTATGCAGTTCTGTAATATCCCAATTTTCCCAAATTAGGATGTTATTAGATCATTCATATGCATCTCATATTTTCCATGCAATATTTGTTTTTCTGCAATATTCGAATCATTATGCAACTAAAGGCAATTTATTCGAGCGGAGATAACATGTCTTCTCTCCTGTTTTTAGAAATGTTCATAATGTGCAGAATATTATTTTCAGTTCAGTTGATATGTTCTGGTATTTTTCTTATTCTCCAAATATTTTATTTGACTGTATTATTGTTGTTTTGTGTGGCCTATTGCATAAAAACTATTTTTTCCAAAATTGCATTAGTTGTGGAACTAGTGTTCCAGTAGATTATATTAGTAGTATTATTTTTACTGTGTGTCTACGTATTTTTCCTAGAATTATCCTGGTGTACGTTTTATAGTAGTTATTTTGTTTCTGTGGTTTTTTGTTTTTTTTTTAAAAGCCCAGCAGCGCAGCGCACTATGCGGCCTAGCAGAGCACCGCACACCGCGGCCCAGTTGCCCGCAACCCAGCAGCTCCCCTTGCCCGCGGCCCACTTCACCGAAGCGGTACGCCACGTCCATTGCTCCCGCCGCCTTGAGCCGCTGACAGCGGGACCCGCACCATGCCCTGTTCTTCTTTCCCCACTCGGACAAACCCGCGCCGCACCGCTCGCTCGCCCGAAGCCGAGCCGGATCGACCGCACGTCCTGGTCCACCTCGAGCGCGCCCGAGCTGCCGACGTCCGACCACCGACGCCGTTTTTCCCTGTTCTGGTGAGCACACGCGCCCGGCCAATCGGAAGCCACCACGTCGTGTTTGCTAAAGGCGTCGCTACACTCTAGAGGCCATATGTTTGCATTGTTTGCACTGTTTAAATTTGAATTCATTCAAATTTGAAATAAATCTTCCAGAGGCCATAACTCTCAAACCGTTTGTCGGAATCGACTGTTTCTTTTTGTGTTGTGATCTTAGTGCATTTTAGGTGACCTGTACATGCTGCTGCTGCTGTTATTTGGATTTTTAAATGGTTTTCTTGCTGTTGGTTTTATTTGGTTCTATTGGAAGTTTCGATGGTTGATTGTTGATTGCGTGAAACATGTAGATTGTCTGGAGTGCGACGCGAGCTATTGTCAGGAGTGTGACTTTTTGAACCAGAACCAAGGAAAGTTACATGTTGATCATCCTTTACCTATTGTTTTCTATGCATGTAGTTATATCACACTATGAATATATGCATGTATAGGATTATTATTATTTTTTTTCTACATGTTGTTTAGCTATCTTCCCGTCATTTCAAATCGTGGTAGTTATATTTTGCTATGCTTGTAGATGGGGTAGTTCATGTATTCATTGAGCTTATGTGAGGATTATATATATAACAATTTGAGTAGTAACTTAGGATTTAACTCACCTCTGGGCGGAACTGGTATTGATGGGTGGTTCAAGAACATCATGGTTTATACCCTCTGAATGTAAGTGGCCAGCCGCCCAGGCTCAAAAAGATCAGATAGACTTACTAACTAGTAGATTCCATGCGCAACCACTAGCTAAATGGGCTCTGGCTTAGTTGAGTAGGTTGTGGGATCCTCGCCCAGGTATGCTAGCAGATGTAGATATGAGTAGGTGTACCGGCTTCCGGTGGGTGGAGGTGACTACTTCTGAAAGACTTCGTCTCAATCTTCGGGTTGAGTCTAGTGGGTAAAGTGTGCAAAACTCTGCATAGTATTAAAACTAATCATCATTAGGCATGTCCCCGGTTAAGGACAAATTTGAGCGACTATGCCATTACAGTTGTTGGATGATCTTGACAGATGCGACACTTAATAATATTTGTGGGCAACTTAATAAAGGGTAGGTTGGAGTTGATTTCGCCAACTCAACCTTGTGTATATAATTGTAGTAATAAAAGAACTAAATAAAAATTTGACTATTAGGTGGTTATGAGGACAAAATCAGCTTTTTGCAAAATAAACCCTCAAGCCTTCCTTTTGTTGTACTATGCATATACATGTAGGTCTGCTTTATTATTACTCCTGTGTAACTTGCCAATACATTCAAAGTATTGACCTATATGGCTGCAATGTCTCATGTTGCAGGATATTTAGACGAAGAGTAAGGTACCGTTAGGGTCGCGAGTTTGCACTCAGCATCGCCAGTGGGCTATGATGGGACCCATCATTATTTTGTTCTACTTTTCCGCTATTTGATTGAATAAAGCTAGCCATGTGCTATGCAGATTGTTTTATTTTATATACTCTGGATCATTAGTTCTAATAATGATGCACTTGCTATTCTGGTATTCATCTATATTGCGTGTGCTAGCGAGTTCGATTCAAGGACTAGCATGGTAAGCACAGAGACTCAAATCCTTCGGGGTTTGGTCGTTACAAATGGTATCAGAGCAGTGTGTTAACTGTAGGACGTGACCCTAGAAAATAGATTATAAAAGCCATAGGAGTGAAAATTATTTTATCAACTAGTTATACTTCTTGTTGTTTATTAGTTAGCCCCCTCAAGTATATTGACCAGTTAAGTAGGAACTAGTGCTGAGACCACCATTCATGTTTGTTTTATATTGCAACGTTATCGTGTTAGCGTCTCTGATTATGCCCACTTTCGTGGTATGAAGATACTAGATTGTTTGCTTGATTGGTAGTTTGTTTGTTAAATTATATCTCAACAACAGAAACAGCAACAACAACAGCAACAACAACACCAAAAGCAAACAGCAGCAACAACAACAACAACAACAACAACAACAACAACAACAACAACAACAACAACAACAACAACAACAACAACAACAACAACAACAACAACAACAACAACAACAACAACAACAACAACAACAACAACAGCAACAACAGCTTTTCGTGCTGCACATGTGTCTACCGGTGCTATGAGTCTGAAAAAGGAGTTTTGCAGTTTGCGCCAGGGAGGTTGCACAGTTAATGCATATGTGGAGGAATTTAATAATCTTGCGCGTTATGCTCCTAATGATGTTAACACTGATGCAGCTAGGCAGGAGAAATTCTTGGAGGGCCTAAATGATGATTTGAGCCTTCAGTTGATAGTGGCCACTTTTAATAATTTCTAGGAGCTGATTGATAAGGCTATTGTGCTAGAGGGAAAGCAACAGGCCATGGAGAATCACAAGAGGAAGTAAAACAACAATAATAGGTATAATTCAGGACCACAACAGAAGCCATGCACTACATATCATGGTAATGGAGGTAATGGACATAATCATCATGGAGGTAATCATAATCATCATGGAGGGAATGGCCACAACCATAATGGCCACCATCATTACAATGGGCACAAGAATAACAATGGTAATGGTAATGGTAATGGCAATGGAGGGAATAATAATCAGAGCCACCAGAGTATGCATGTGTAGAGGGACATTAGCCAAGTTCAGTGCTACAAGTGTAGGCAGATGGGCCACTACTCCAATTCTTGTCTAGAGAGCAAGAATGGTAATGGAAATTCAGGAGTCAGCAAGCCAAACCCCTTCCAAAAGGGTCATGTCAACCATGTTAATGTGGAGGAGGTCTACGTTGAACTTGATGGAGTGATTGGTAAGTTTTAGATCAATTCAATACCTGCACTTGTTCTTTCTTATTCTGGTGCATCCAATTCATAAATATCACGGGTATTTGTGGATAAACATAAGCTGCCTACCGTAGTACTTAAGTCACCTATTCTAGTAAGTTCTCTAGGGGCTGAGATGGCAGCAAGCTTGGGTTGTTTTCAGATGCCTTTGTCTATTGGGAAGCATGTTTTTCCTACATATTTGATTATATTGAAGTCACAAGGTCTGGATATTATTTTGGGTATGGACTAGATGATCAAGTATGAGGGTCTTATTGATTGTGCCAGCCGATCTATTACTCTCAGTGCACCAGGAGGGAAGAGGATCAAATATGTATGTAAGTATAAGCATAAACCGGTACAGGTGAACTCTCTTAAGGGGGTAGCCTGGAAGAGGTGCCGGTTGTGAGGGATTATCCAGATGTGTTTCCAGAGGAGTTGCCAGGTATGCCACCAGATAGAGATATTGAGTTTCTTATTGATTTAATACCAGGCACTGGACCTATTGCAAAGAGGCTGTATAGAATGCCTCCTCAGGAGTTAGAGGAATTGAAGAAGCAGATAAGAGAGTTGCATGCACGGGGATTTATTCACCCAAGTTCATCACCTTGGGGAGCTCCAGTTTTGTTTGTGGAGAAGAAGGATGGAACCTTGAGGATGTGTGTTGATCATCATTCTTTGAATGAGGTAACCATTAAGAATAAGTATCCTTTGCCTATGATAAATGATCTGTTTCACCAGTTAGAGGGAGCTACTGTGTTTTCTAAGATTGATCTTCATTCTGGTTATCATCAATTAAAGATTCGTGAGCAAGATATTTCCAAGACTGCTTTTACTACGAGGTATGGGTTGTATGAATATACTGTTATGTCATTTGGATTGACTAACGCTCCTGCATACTTCATGAATATGATGAACATGGTGTTTATGAAGTTCTTGGATAAATTTGTGGTTGTTTTCATTGATTATATATTGGTGTTCTCCAAGAATAAGCAAGAGCATGAGGTGCATCTACGTTTGGTATTGGAGAAATTGAGGGAACATTAGTTGTATGCCAAGTTCAGCAAACGTGAGTTCTGACTGGATGAGGTAGCATTTCTTGGACATGTTGTATCAGGTAATGGAGTTGCAGTTGATCCATCTAAGGTTGTCGCAGTTACAGAGTGGTAGACACCCATGTCAGTTGGAGAGATTCACATCTTTTTGGGCCTTGCAGGTTATTACAAGAGGTTTATTGAGAACTTTTCCAAGATTGCAAAGCCTATGACTGAATTGTTGAAGACAGAGAAGAAATTTGTTTGGACCGATGAATGTGAAGCCAGTTTTCAGGAGTTGAAGCAGTGTTTGGTTACAACACCAGTCTTAACTCTGCCAGATACACATAAGGACTTTGAGGTATATTGTGATGCTTCTCGTCAAGGACTTGGGAGTGTTTTGATGCAGGAAGGTAAAGTTGTTTCATATGCTTCACGTCAGCTTAAGAATCATGAGCATAATTATCCTACACATGATTTGGAGTTAGCCTCTGTTGTGCATGCATTGAAAACTTGGAGGTCATAACTTATTGGTAATCATTGTGATATATTTACTAATCGTAAGAGCTTGAAGTATATTTTTACTCAGAAGGATTTGAACCTCAGGCAGAGGAGATGGTTGGAGCTTATTAAGGATTATGATTTGAATGTGCAGTATCATCCTAGTAAGGCTAATGTTGTTGTTGATGCATTGAGTCGTAGGAGCCATGCTAATGCAATTAATATTGATAATATGCCACCCGAGTTATTTGAACAGTTTAGGAATCTCAGGTTGGAGATGGTTTCTTAAGGGATATTTAGCCACATTGGAGGTAAAGCCTACTTTTCTTGACAGGATCAGAGAACCTCAAAAGGGTGATGAGGAGATTGATGTGATAAGAGAGAATATGACAGAAGGTAAGGCAGAAGGTTTCCATGAGGATGAACATGGGGCCATATGGTTTGAGAAGCGTATTTGTGTACCTCAAGATGCAGATATCAGGAAGTTGATTCTTCAGGAGGCGCGTGATTCACCTTATTCTATTCACCCAGGTAATACGAAGATGTATTTGGAATTGAGGGAAATATTTTGGTGGCCTAGCCTGAAGAGGGAAATTGCTGGATATATTGCAACATGTGATGTGTGCGGAGAGTTAAAGCGAATATCGAGAGACTAGCGGGTTTATTACAGCCATTGCCTATACGATTGGAAGTGGGATGGGATTGGTATGGATTTCATTCTGAGTCTACCGGGACTCGGTCGAGTTATGATTCTATTTGGGTGGTTGTTGATCGTTTGACTAAAGTTGCTCACTTCATCCCGGTAAAGACTACTTATACCAGTGCTCAGCTAGCAAAGATTTATATGTCTAAACTTGTTTGTCTACATTGATTTCCAAGGAAGGTAGTGTCTGATAGAGGTACTCAGTTCACATATAAGTTTTGGCGCCAGTTGCATGAATCCTTGGGCACCAGGCTGAGTTTAGTACACCTTTCCATCCACAAACAGATGGGCAGACAGAGAGGGTAAATAATATTTTGGAGGATATGTTGAGAGCTTGTGCTTTGGACTACGGGTCCCGTTGGGATGAAAATTTACCTTATGCAGATTTCTCCTATAATAACAATCATCAGGCAAGTTTGAAGATGGCACCATTTGAGGTATTGAATGGTAGAAAGTGCAGGACACCATTGATGTGGGATGAGGTTGGAGAGCGTTAGTTCTTTGGACCAGGCTTGATCAGAGATGCTGAGGAGAAGGTCAAGTTGATTCGTGATAGGCTGAAGATAGCACAGTCAAGGCAGAAGAGTTATGCAGATGCAAAATGTCAGGAGGTGACATATGAGGTAGGAGACCGTGCATATCTTAGAGTTTCACCACTTCGCGGAATTAAGAGGTTTGGAATCAAGGGTAAGTTAGCACCATGTTTGGTGGGGCCTTATAAGATCTTGGAGCATAGAGGCGAGGTAGCTTATCAGCTGGAGTTGCCAGAATCCTTGTCAGGGGTTCATGATGTGTTTCATGTATCTCAGTTGAAGAAGTGTCATGCAGAGATGATGGATGTTCCATTAAGGGACACAGTGCCACTTGAGGCAATTCAGTCGGAGAGTGATTTGACATATGAGGAGAAGCCTGTTAAGATTCTGGAGACAGCAGAGAGAGTTACTCGCACGAAGACAATCAAGTTATGCAAAGGAAGAAGCTACCTGGGAACGAGAGAAAGATCTCAAGCAGGATCACCCACACCTATTTGCTAGCCAGCCCGAATCTCGAGGGCGAGATTCATCTTAAGGGAGTAGGTTTGTAACATCCCAATTTTCCCAAATTAGGATGTTATTAAATCATTCATATGCATCTCATATTTTCCATGCATTATTTGTTTTTCTCCAATATTCAAATCATTATGCAACTAAAGGAAATTTATTGGAGCGGAGATAACATGACTTCTCCCCTGTTTTTAAAAATGTTCATAATGTGCAGAATATTATTTTAAGTTCAGTTGATATGTTCTGGTATTTTTCTTATTCTCCAAATATTTTATTTGATCGTTTTATTGTTGTTTTGTGTGGCCTATTGTATAAAAACTATTTTCCAAAATTGCATTAGTTGTGGAACTAGTGTTCCAGTAGATTATATTAGTAGTATTATTTTTACTGGGTGTCTAGGTATTTTTCCTAGAATTATCCTGGTGTATGTTTTATTGTAGTTATTTTGTTTCTGTGGTTTTTGTTTAAAAAAATAAGCCCAGCAGCGCAGCGCACTGCGCGGCCCAGCAGAGCACCGCACATGACGGCCGAGTTGCCCGCACCCCAGGAGCTCCCCTTGCCCGCGGCCCACTTCACCGAAGCAGTACGCCGCATCCATCGTTCCCGCCGCCTTGAGCCACTGACAGCGGGCCGCGCACGACGCGCTGTTCTTCTTTCCCCACTCAGACGAACCCGCACCGCACCGCTCGCTCGCCAGAAGCCGAGCCGAATCGACCCCGCGTCCTGGTCCACCTCAAGCGCGCCCGAGCTGCCGTGCGCAAGCAGAAGACCCCAGGGAAGCCCTGCATCCCCTGTCCCGATCGTCGCCGTTGCCGCACGCCCTGGTTGGGCCGATTGGATCTCGCCGAAGAGCTCAACCCGCCGCCATCTTCGCCGGTCGTTTCCACCACCGCGAGGATGCTTCCGGCCACACTATTCGCTTCCATCGACCCTCCGCTCGTTGCTTCACCCCCTGACTTATCTTCGTTGGCAGAGGGCCACCGGAGCGAGCCACCAGATCACACCCTCAGCCAGAGGCACACCCGCCGTTCCTGTTGCCGTTGCCGCCCGCAGAGCACACCCCGCCGCTGTCCTACCGGACCATCGCCTCCGCCACTCGACGCCGCCTCCGTCTGTAACTTTGCCCTCGCCGGCGACCCACCGGAGAGCCGCCGCCGCCGACGCTCGACCACCGCTGCCGTTTTTCCCCTGTTCTAGTGAGCACACGCGCTCGACCAATCGGACGCTGCCACGTGGCGTTTGCTACAGGTGTCGCTACACTCCAGATGTTTTCTGTTGCTATTCTTTTTGTTTTATTTTCAGATTTCAACTCTAACTTCAACTAGCTATAACTTTTAGATATCCAAATTAGGTGATTCTTTTTTCCGTGCACTCACAAAAATCAGCACTTTATCACAGAACAAAACTTTCACATGTTTGCACTATTTAAATTTGAATTCGTTCAAATTCGAATTAAATCTTCCGGAGGCCATAACACTCAAACCGTTTGTCGGAATCGAGTGTTTCTTTTTGCGTTGTGATGTTAGTGCATTGTAGGTGATCTGTAAATGTTGTTGCTACTGTTATTTGCATTTTAAAATGGTTTTATTGTTGTTGGTTTTATTTTGTTCTATTGGAAGTTTTGATGATTGATTGTTGATTGTGTGAAACATGTAGATTGTCCGGAGTGTGGCGTGAGCTATTGTCAGGAGTGTGACTTTTTGAACCAGAACCAAGGCAAGTTACATGTTGATCATCCTTTACGTATTGTTTTCTATGCATGTAGTTATATCACACTATGAATATATGCATGTATAGGATTACTATATTATTTTTGCTATATGTTGTTGAGCTATCTTCCCGTCATTTCAAATCGTGGTAGTTATAGTTTTGCTATGCTTGTAGACGGGGTGGTTCGTGTATTCATTGAGCGTATGTGAGAATTATATATATAACAATTTTAGTAGTATCTCAGGATTTAATCACCTCCGGGGGGAACTGGTATTGATGGGTGGTTTCAAGAACATCATGGTTTATACCCTCTGAATGTAAGTGGACGGCCGCCCAGGCTCAAAAAGATCAGACAGACTTAGTGACTAGTAGCTTCCATGCACAACCACTAGCTAAATGGGCCCTGGCTTAGTTGATTAGGATGTGGGATCCTCGCCCAGGTATGCTAGCAGATGTAGATATGAGTAGGTGTACCGGCTGCCGGTGGGAGGAGGCGACTACTTTTGAAAAACTTCGTCTCTATCTTCGAGTTGAGTCTAGTGGGTAAAGTGTGCAAAACTCTGCACAGTATTAAAACTAATCATGATTAGCCATGTCCCCAGTTGAGGAAAAATTTGAGCAACTATGCCAATATAGTTGTTGGATGATCTTGACAGATGTGACACTTAATAATATTTGTGGGCAACTTAATAAAGGGTAGGTTGGAGTTGATTTTGCCAACTCAAGCTTGTGTATATAATTATAGTAATAAAAGAACTAAATGTAAATTTGACTATTAGGTAGTTATGAGGACAAAATCAGCTTTCTGCAAAATAAACCCTCAAGCCTTCCTTTTGTTGTACTATGCATATACATGTAGGTCTACTTTATTATTACTCCTGCGTAACTTGCTAATACATTCGAAGTATTAACCTATATGGTTGCAACGTCTCATGTTGCAGGATATTCGGACGAGGAGTAAGGTACCGTTAGGATCGCGAGTCTGCACTCAGCATCGCCAGTGGGCTATGATGGGACTCATCGTTATTTTTTGCTACTTTTCCGCTGTTTGATTGAATAAAGCTAGCCATGTGCTATGCAGATTGTTTTATTTTAAATACTCTGGATCATACATTGTAATAAATGATGCAGTTGCTATTCTGGTATTCATCTATACTGTGTGTTCTAGCGAGTTCGATCCAGGGAATAGTACGGTAAGCACAGAGACTCAAATCCTTCAGTGTTTGGTCATTACAAGTTCGCTGTTGTCTTAGATAAAGTGTAAACAAATAGTTTAATTGCCATCTTTTGACCCATTTTACTAACAATCTTTATCAGCTTCCTCAAGTGATGTTGGTTCTTCAATATCTTATTGCACATACGCAAAAAGGGTCGAAGCGCGGATCTTTACCAATGACATATGTACCTAAAAGCACTAAGTTAATATTAGAAGCTAAACAGCAATTGCACAATGATGCAGTATAACACTCCCTCCGTCCCATTATATAATATCTTATAACATCCAATATACTCACATATTGGATGAATTAACATCTTATATTATGGGCCGGAGGGAGTTTATTGCATTTTTACAAATTATCGGTTGATTAACTGCTGCTATGGCCCTGTTTTGATCCATGAATTAGAGTTAGTTTGAGCTAGTTTGGGCTCAAAAAGCCCTAAAGTACATCCAAACATGAGGGCTAGTTTGAGCTGGTTGCATCTAACCCACCCAAAAACACTATCCCACCCAAGAGGTGCTTATTGGAGCTAGTTCTCCTAGTGCATTTATTGTCAATCTAACGCTTTCATCCAGACACCTCTTTGGCTAGAGTTAATTCAGGGTTAGTCATGATCTAGAAACTAACAATAACCTCTAGCTAAATTAGAGTATCCAAATAGGGTTGTGTTGTAGTTGTTGATGCTGCTCTTCTACGTATATCTATACATCATCAGAACATTAAGGTAACACTCTTCCTTGTTGCTTTGTAGCCTAGGATTGCATATTTAGACATTCAGTACAATGCCTGTTGCTATGTAGCCTCAGATATATTACATATGGCCCTAGTTAACCTAATGATAAATGGGTTACAGATATATTTAGTTAACAGTATGATTCACCGATTAGTCCCTTATCAGCCCCCGGCCTATATGGTACCAGCAACCAATATCCTGAATAGTGAGTATATATAAGCCAGGGATGAAACTAACCTTGATAGAAAACTGCAATCATTCCCAAAATTGCCCTATGTAAGTACATCGAGAGGCATGTTAAGCACAACAGGCTAAACATCAACCAAATATATCCACGATAGACAAAATAATCTCCAACAGATAGCTTCGGTGTGCAGGTTTAAGCACGCTAGTAAAGCAAAACAAGTGGAAAGGTGTGTTAACTGCAACAGGCCTAACATTTAACAACAAGAAAACATAGTCATTCAAACTGGTAGTGTGCCTGTCTAAGGACACTGGTTATTGTTAAATAAAAATGGAAAGGTGTGTTAACTACAACATGCAACAACCAAATGTAGTCATTCATAGTCATCCAAACTGGTATTGATGAAATTGAACTGCACAGTTCATACTTGCACATATAGAACATCATGTTTTGAATAACTTGAATAAACAAGGCATACTACGAACAACCAAAGATAGCATTTGAAATTGGACATATGCTAACTACAAACAACCGAACAACCAAAAAACTTTAAAAGAGGCATATGCTAGCTATAACAGGCTTAACAACAAGAAAATATATGCATTCCTATCGATATGTTTGAAACTGGTAATGATGAAAATGCACTGCACAGTAAATAATTGCACACATAGAGCATCACATTGTGAACAACTGAAATAAACAAGGCATACTGCAAACAACCAAATATAGCAATTAAAACTGGACATATTCCCACTACACTACAAAAGGGACTCGACAAAACAAATCATGGGTTCCCCCCTGTGAAGAGGCACGGCAAAAGAAAGCATGGGTTTCATCACTTGTCATAGATGGGCTCGTTCCCGTGGGAAGAGCATGGACCCTGGGTGATAGATGGTGACTTATCGTTTTTGTAGGAGTAGACTTTGACGATCCGACTACGAACGTGCGAGGACACCGTGCCTTAGCAAATGCTAAACCAACTCCAAGAGGTTATTGACCACGCCGGAGTATGATCAACTTGACCATGAGGGTCTATTTCCTACAAGGAAACAAAGAACAAGCAATAAACTGAGATTGCAATCTGGCTATTGCGAATATTAGAGGAAAGCTTTATTGATAAAGGCGGGGTTCTGTGACATCTTGGTCTGGTCGTTGAACACAAACGAAGTACGTGAAGTTGCAACTATGGCAAACTTTAAATCTAAACAAAACCCAAAGTCTAAACGTCGCCCTAAGGGTTGTATATATGGAGGAGTAGGGGGGAATTTCGTGGCCCCTTGTAGGAGGAGTCCGAAACCAACCCTAACTTTGTTTCCCCACACATACGGACTCTAAAAATAGCCTAGGAAGTTGTATTTCTAAATTACATGGGTCTGGCCCAAAAATAAGGTGGCGCAACACCTAAAATAAGCCATGGACAAGTTTATTAAGGGGCATCTTGTATATTTCGTCCATTTCCTTGTAGGTCATAACAGAGGCTTCAAAGTGCTCAAATATGCACTAGAAACGCCATTTTGGATCCTTTTGCGCGTGCCTTCATCTCCATGCTTGATCCTGCTCCAGTGTTCATACCTCTTGTCCATGCTAGGCCCTTCATTAGTAATCAACACAAATGTATCCAATTTAGGCAGCATCATATTCTCATGAACATTAGAACTGACACTAAAAAACGAAAGTACCTAGTAATTCAATGGTGTGCGCAAGCTCTAATAATTGGTCCAGTATGTATAGCAGCAGGGGGTGTGGGTGTAACAATGGTATTGATGTCCTCATCATCCTCCCCTTGTTGAAATGGAAGCTCATCCTCCTCACCCAAATAAGGCTTCAAATCTGCAATGTTAAAAGTGGGACTAACCCCAAAATCTGCAGGCAACTCAAGTTTATATGCATTATCGTTTATTTTCTCTAACACCATAAAAGGACCATCAGCACGTGGCATTAGCTTTGATTTGCATAAATTAGGAAACCTATCCTTACGCAAATGTAACCAGACAAGATCTCCAGGTGCAAATACAACATGTTTTCTACCCTTATCTCCAACAAGTTTATATTTAGCATTCATACGCTCTATGTTTTCCTTAGTTAACTCATGCATTTTTAAAATCAATTCAGCACATTGTTTAGCATCAAAATTAACCTTCTCCGAAGATGGAAGAGGCAACAAATCAATAGGTGCACGCGGTAGAAAACCATACACAAATTCAAAAGGGCACATCTTAGTAGTAGAATGCAGTGAACGATTATAAGCAAATTCAATATGAGCTAAAAATTCTTCCCACATTTTCTTATTATTCTTCAAGACAGCCCTAAGCATAGTAGACAATGTTCTATTGACTACTTCAGCTTGTCCATTAGTTTGGGGGTGACATGTAGTACTAAAAAGCAGTTTAGTCCCCAACTTAGCCCATAAACATCTCCAAAAGTGGCTAAGAAATTTAGTATCACGATCTGAAACTATTGTATTTGGCACACCGTGCAAGAGGATAATTCCACAAAAGAACAAATCAGCAACATTAGCATCATCATCGCTTTTATCTCATGGTATAAAGTGTGCCATTTTTGAAAATCTATCCCCGACAACAAATATACTTCCCTCCTCTTCTTTGTTCGAGGTAAACCTAAAACAAAGTCCACAAATATATCCTCCCAAGGATCACTAGGTATGGGTAAAGGCATATATAAACCATGAGGATTGAGTCGTGACTTAGCTTTTTGACATGTAGTGCAGCGAGCAACAAAGCGCTCAACATCCCGTCTCATCTTTGGCCAAAAGAAATGTGTAGCAACTACATCCTCCGTCTTCTTGACGCCAAAGTGTCCCATTAATCCTCCTCCATGCACCTCCTGCAAAAACAAAAGATGAACGGAGCTAGCTGGAATGCATAGCTTGTTAGCACGAAACACAAATCCATCATCAACAATGAACTTGTTCCATGTTCTACCTTCTTTACCATTCTACAATACATCTTTAAATTCAGCATCATGCACATATTGATCTTTGATGGTCTCTAAACCAAATATTTTAAATTCAAGTTGTGAAAGTATAGTATCATGACGAGACAATGCATCAGCAATAACATTTTCATTCCCTTCTTGTGTTTAATGACATAAGGGGAAGTATCAATGAATTCAACCCACTTGGCATGTCTACGGTTCAGTTTTTCTTGAGTTTTAATATGTTCCAAAGATTCATGATCAGAATGTATAACAAATTCTCTGGGCCATAAATAATGTTTCCATGTTTCCAAAGTCCGAACAAGAGCATATAATTCCTTATCATAAGTAGAATAATTCAGGCTAGGCCCACTTAGTTTTTCAGAAAAGTATGCAACAGGTTTAACATCTTGTAATAACACACATCCTAATCCAATTCCACTAGCATTACATTCAAGCTCAAAAGTCTTATTAAAATCAGGAAGGTTGAGTAAAGGAGCATGTGCCAACTTATCCTTTAATACCGTGAAGGCTTCTTCCTGTGTGGTGCACCAAACAAAAGGCACATCCTTCTTTGTAAGCTCATTGAGAGGTGCGGCAATGGTACTAAAATCTCTCACAAAATGCCTATAGAAACTAGCGAGGCCAAGAAAACTCCTTACTTGTGACCGTTTTGGGCTACGAACAACTCTCAATAGCTTCAATCATGGCTTTATCAACTTCAATTCCCTGTGGAGTAATAGCATAGCCAAGAAAAGATACTCGGACTCTGCAAAAGGTGCACTTCCCAAGGTTACCAAACAAACGTGCATCACGTAGAGCAATAAAAACAGCATGTAAATGTTCCAAATGTTCCGCCGAAGATCTGCTATAAATCAGTATATCATCAAAGTAGACTACCACAAATCATCCAATGAAAGCACGTAAAACTTCGTTCATTAATCTCATGAAAGTACTAGGTGCATTAGTTAACCCAAAAGGCATGACTAACCACTCATATAAGCCAGACTTAGTTTTAAATGCCATTTTCCATTCATCTCCCAAATTCATACGAATTTGATGGTATCCACTACGCAAATCAACTTTGGAGAATATTGTTGAGCCACTCAATTCATCAAGCATATCATCTAGCCTAGGAATAGGATGACGATAACAAATAGTAATATTATTAGTGCCTCTACAATCAACACACATATGTGACGTACCATCCTTTTTTGGCACTAGAATAATAGGAACATCACAAGGACTAACGGATTCACGTATATAACCTTTGTCGAGCAGCTCCTGTACCTGACGCATAATCTCCTTCGTCTCCTCTAGATTGGTATGATATGGTGCACGGTTGGGTAGCGATCCACCAGGAATTAAGTCAATCTGATGCTCAATCCCTCGAGTAGGTGCTAATCCCGGTGGCACGTCTTGTGGAAAGACATCAGCGAACTCCTGCAAAATGTTAGTGATATCAGGAGGCAAAGAGGAAGGCACATCCTTGAATGAAAATAATGCCTCTTTGCACAGAAAAGCATAGCAAACAGATTTGCTGAAATCTAGCTCATCATTGTCAGATTTTGTGGCAAGTAAACATGGACTTTTCAATTTAATTTCAGAAGCAACACTAGATGGTTTATATTAGGCTTCATTTGTTGCTCGAATCCTTTTGCTGCAATCTGATTTTCACTCTTATTTTTCTCTTGTTTTGCATTATTTGCTCTACTGATATCATTTTTAAAAATGGAATCAGGAGACATAGGAAGCAAAGCAATATGTTTATCTTTATGAACAAGAGTATACTGATTGTTTCTACCATGGTGTACAGAATTTTTATCAAATTGGCATGGTCTACAAAGTAATAAGGAACATGCTTGCATGGGTACCACATCACAATCAACATAATCAACATATGTAGAGATACTAAAATGCAAACGAACAGTACGTGTTACCTTAACCTTGCCACTGTTGTCGAACCATTGGATGTAGTAAGGATGTGGATGTGGTCTTTTGGTGAGAGATAGCTTCTCCACCATCTCCATGCTAGCCAAGTTGTTGTAGCTCCCTCCATCTATGATGACGCGAACAGAACATTCCCTCACAACTCCCTTTGTATGGAACAAATTATGCCTCTGATTTTGCTCAGCTTGTGTGACTTGCAGACTCAAGACACGTTGAGCAACTAAACTTTCATACCTATCAGCGTCTTCAGCAGCCATGTATTGTGTCTCATGCTTAGAATCATCTCCACCTTGTTCTTCACTTGTAATTAGAGCCAAAGTCTCCTCATCATATTCACTAGCGGACTCATACCCACCATCCTCAGTCAATCATCACACACTAAGACTCGCGTTCTCTGGCATAATGACCTCTTCCCTTATAACAACGACAAATAATATCAATTGGTGCCCTGTTCATGTCAAGGAAGAAGAAGGGCTCTGTGCAGGCCTGGCAGGTGTGCTCTTGGCAGATAGTGGTGGTTGTGCCTGCTTTCCTGTATCACGGCTAGAGGTGGAAGCCAATGGAAGCAGTGGAAGTAGAGGATGCACACGGTGTCTATGATGAATATCCACCTATAGAAAAGTTACTTAGCGCCAATGCCTATCGATCCTGCACTTCACATTCAGCTTTACAAACAAGATGGAATAAATGAGTGATATTATTATACTCCTTATACTCTAAAATGGTATGAATCTCTCTATTTAATGCACTTATAAAACATGCAAGCATAGCCTCATTATCCTCAACAATACCACATCTAATCATGCCAGTTTGTAATTACTGATAATACTCTACAGAATTTTTTTCCAGTCTCAAACGCTGCAATTTTTGAAGTTATTCATGTTGACAATATGGTGGAACCCAACGAGTACGCATTCCAGTTTTCAACGCAGCCCAAGTAGTAGGAATATTATCATGATATAATCTACAATGTTCGGACCACCAAACAGAAGCAAAACTAGTGAATTCACAAACACCAGCAGCAACACGTCTATCTTCAGGATATTTTAAACATGTAAAATGTTGTTCAGTTTCTAACTCCCAAGTAAGATATACATCAGGAATGTATCTACCCTCAAACGGTGGAATATTCAATTTTAGTTTGGGAATATGGTCATAATCTTGTACCTGAGGTGGTGCTGCAGCCCTACTGCTACGATTATAACCATGAGGACGACCTAGTGGTGATGGTGCTGGTGGTTGCACATAGTTCTGATTTTGATCAACATCATCCTCGTAATCGCCCGCGTAATCCTCCTCCTCCTCCACAGGAGCAGGAGCCACAGAAGCATCAACAGCAGTAGCAGCGGCACCAGAAGTTTGGCCAGGCTCAAGAGGAACACGACCCGCTCGGCGGAGGGCTGTTTCGCGATGTGAAGGTGTTGGTGGTGGTGGTTGTTGTTGTTGTTGTTGTTGTTGTTGTTGTTGTTGTTGTTGTTGTTGTTGTTGTTATTGTTGTTGTTCTTGTTGTTGTTGTTGTTGTTGTTGTTATTGTTGTTGCAATGGTGCAGTAGTGCAGGACGTGGAGGTAGACGCCCAAGCACTTCATGAAACTTGGAATCCAACTTGTTGTCAATTGTCTTCTCAATGTTATCAATCCTCGCCAATGCCTTGCCAAAACTGGCCATCATGTCTTCTACCTGTTGACCCAACATTTCCTGGAATTTATCATGGAGCTCTTGTTTGTCATGTTCTCCCAGTCCAGCTCATCTTCTTGTGATCTTGGCATGGTTAGCAGCAAGAGAAAAACACAAGAAGATAATCTTATAGACTGCTAGGAAGTGGTGCTGGTGTTGCGGAAAGTCACGAAGCCATCAAGCAAATCTCAAATTCTTGCAAGTTCTTACCAAGCAGCAGGTGGTGATCGGCAACCATTGTAGTAAAAACTCTCAAAGCTTGGATAGAGCGATTACCAGGGAGAGTCAAACGCACATCGTAGATGTATGTGGGGCTGGGAAGGCTTATCATATGGTAGCAAAAAGGGTCAGCAATAATCAATTTAGAGATGCAAAGTTGAATAAACGCTCAATGATGGTACTGTACTGGTCCTACGCTAGACCTAACTAGACACGCGAGCCTAGAACGCTAACAAAATCACAACACAACACGTAAACAAGGGAAAAGCACACTCTGGAAAAAAATTGCACTTTTTTTGGCGCTCTTTTTTTTGCCGAAAATCACTATAATAGTGAGTGTCTCAAAACTCTTCCCAAGTCAAGATAAAAGGATAGGCACAAATTTTTTTGAAGTTTTTTCGAAAGTCAGGGGCAGCGACAACCAAAAAGTGCGACAAAAAGTCACTATGATGGCTTGTGTCTCAAAACACTCCCAGGGACCTAAAAACAGGATAGGGAAAAATTATTTTTGACTGCCGAAATTTTGGCGTAAAAACTGTCGAGGGTCTCCAGACTTTTTTTACCTACTCAGGCAAGGAAACACGAAACTAAAGTATATCAATCTCGAAAACAACCCTAATATGAAAAGAACTCGGATTGGTGAAGGACAGGCGGTGGTATATGTGGACTCGGATTGGTGGCGTGGTATATATGGACTCGGATTGGTGGCGGATATATGGTGGTATATGGCAGCTGCAATATATCTTGTGTGGTGGTGGTATATGGTAGCGGATGATGAATCTGGTGTGGTGGTGGTATATGGCAGCGGATGATGATGGTGCGGCGGCGGCGTGAATACCCCTGAACAGAACTCGAAACTCTAAAAGACTAGACGCTAAGACCAGCAACTAGACACGTTGATGCAACCACAGATTCAACAAAGCAAATACAGAAAAGATTATGCAATGGCTCAGACAAGTTTGGATATGATGACTAACCCTAATTTTTTGGCTTTTTCATGGACTACAGGTATGAAGAACAGACTCGACCTAAACTACGAAAAACTGCAAAGTCTCACCAAGCAACCACGAAATCTGATACCACTTGATAGAGGCAAAGGTGTCCTGTCTTTCGATGAGATGGTGACTTATCGTTTTCGGAGGAGTAGACTTTGACGATCTGACTACAAACGTGTGAGGACGTTGCACCTTAGCAATCGCTAAACCAACTCCGAGAGGTTATTGACCACGCTGGAGCATGATCAACCTGACCACGAGGGCCTATGAGGGAGTCCTGGATTAGGGGTGTCCGGATGGCCGAACTATCATCGTTGGCCGGACTCCTGGACTATGAAGATACAAGATTGAAGACTCCGTCCCGTGTCCGGATGGGACTTTCCTTGGCGTGGAAGGCAAGCTTGGCAATACGGATATGTAGATCTCCTACCATTTTAACCGACTCTGTGTAACCCTAGCCCTCTCCGGTGTCTATATAAACCGGAGGGTTTTAGTCCGTAGGACGAACAACAATCATACAATAGGCTAGCTTCTAGGGTTTAGCCTCTCTGATCTCGTGGTAGATCTACTCTTGTACTACCCATATCATCAATATTAATCAAGCAGGAGTAGGGTTTTACCTCCACCGAGAGGGCCCGTACCTGGGTAAAAACATCGTGTCACTTGTCTCCTGTTACCATCCGCCTAGGCGCACGATTCGGGACCCCCTACCGAGATCCGCGGTTTGACACCGACATTGGTGCTTTCATTAAGAGTTCCTCGTGTCGCCGCCATCGGGAAGGATGCCTCGTCCGTCTTTAAAGGCGGCACCGTTGCTAAAGGAGCTTTGGCCATCGGCCAAACTCTACAGCTAAGCGGTTTTCTTATGACCTTTGTTTGGTGACCGCGCCGACGATGACTTCTCGGGTCATCCAAAGCAATCTTCACGTCAACTCGGAACTCGCCGAGCAGCTAGATCCGATGGATCTCTCCTCCCTAAACGAGCTCTTGGATCGCATCGCCGCCCTGGGAGTCGCTACAGACTACAATCAGATCGGGCCTAAAACCGATCTGAGAGAGATCAACTCTCCCCAGGCTACCCACCACATAGTTGTGGTGGAGGAACAGTACGGCAACCTTCTTCTATATTAAGGACTAGCTATGTCCAAATTCCCGACCCCTCCATGCCGGATTCCCTCGGAGGGACGAACGTCGATCAAGTCCTGAACCTAAAGTCGAGCGTGATGCAGATTCATTGGACAATATCCAAAAACCCAAGCTTCCAAGTTCGGAAACTTTTCGGCCCTTGAGTCTTAGATTGGACGGGGTTCCGAAATAAATTCCACCCGCCCACCCAAACATAAGCGATCTTTCCCGAATCCGGCAAGAGCCCGCTAAAATAGTACACCATTACTGGGCCAGATTCCTCCTGGCTATGGACAGGATAAAGGACTGCCGCGAGGAAGACGCAATTTCACTATTCTGCAATAATTGCACGGACAAAGGAATCCTAAACGCCATAACTCGTCGTGAAATTACACGCTTTGCCGACTTGGCGTCCATAGTACGAATGTACTGTGCGATGGAGAGCGTCTGGAAAACCGAAAACAAATTTTGGGATAATCCGGCCCCGACTACAACCCTAGTCCGAAATAAAATGGTGCATCATCGCCAGGCACCTGGGTTAAATACCAAAAAGCAAAAAACCCCTAAAGGGCACGGAACCGTATTGGAAGGATGGCTCAATGGACCCTGCAAAGTTCATAGTACAGAGGGCACCACTCCAACTCATAGCCTTCGAGCATGTTGGATACTACGGCAGGTGGCCAAAAGTGGCGAAGAGCTTCTAGCTCCAGAGAACCAGCCCAGCAACACCAGTACGGTATCAACAGTCTTCGAGACTTTCGCATCAATAATACGCGGAAACGAACACTCCGCAGCCTTGCCGAAGTCTACCAAGTAGCAACAATAAACCCATGGAGTAACACGGCTATTACCTTTAATGCCAGTGACAAACCTAAATTCCGAACAGCCCGAGCACCAGCCGCATTGGTCCTCAGTCCAATAGTGGACGGCTTTCGCCTTACTAAGGTACTCATGGACGGCGGCAGCGGATTAAACCTCATTTACGAGGAAACCCTTCGAAAAATGGAAATAGACTGGAGCCGCATTGAGCGAAGCAGCACAACCTTTAGAGGAATAATCCCTAGTCGGGAAGCATGCTGCATAGGAAAAATCACACTGGATGTGGTGTTCAGCTCGCCGGACAATTACAGGTCCGAGGAGGTCACGCTCCAAGTGGCCCTGTTTAGCAGCGGATATCACGCTTTATTAGGGCGAGAGGCATTCACAATTTTTCAAGCTATACCCCATTACGGGTACATGAAGCTCAAAAAATGCCCGGGCCCAACGGAATCATCACTCTTGCCAGTGATCCGGACATAGAGCTCCGTGCCAAAAATAAGACAGCTACACTAGCCCTAGAGGCACTATCCGAAGCCCTAGCGGCCGAGGAACTCACTGCGCTGCGCTCCACGGTGAACATGGACGATGTGGTACTCGATAAGAGATCCAAGTCCACCTCTTTTAAGCCAGCGGACGAAATAGTCAAATTCCAAGTCCATCCAACGGACCCTGCAAAGACGGCCTCCATTGGGGCACAGTTAAAACCTGATGTAGACGCCGCACTACGAGAATTCCTACGGGAAAATTGGGAAATTTTTGCCTGGCACCCTTCAGACATGCCAGGAATCCCACGCCGGCTGGCCGAGCACAACCTAAATATCCTAAAAGGATTCAAGCCAGTTAAACAGGCTCTTCAGCGATTTTCCGAACTCAAGAGACAGGCAATGGGAGAGGAGCTAGCCAAACTATTGGAAGCCGGCTTCATCAGAGATATAAAACATCCGGACTGGCTAGCAAACCTGGTGATGGTACCAAAAAAGGATAAATCCTGGTGCCTATGTGTCGACTTCAAGGACCTTAACAAGGCTTGCCAAAGGACATTATCAAAAGATAGCGTACGCGGTGTTCATGGCATCCCGGAAGCTACGACACTACTTTCAAGAGTGTTCGATAACAGTAGCCTCCGAAGTACCTCTTAAGGACATTATAAACAACCGCGACGCAATTGGCCGGATTGCAAAATGGGCCATCGAGCTCCTCCCGTTCGACATAACCTACAAGCCACGGCGAGCTATTAAGTCGCAAGTTTTGGTCGACTTCGTCGCTGAATGGACTGAAGCCGAACTCCCTAAAGAGTACGGCGCATATTCCAATTGGATCATGCACTTCGACGGCTCCAAAATGTTGGCCGGCCTAGGAGCTGGCGTCATCCTGACATGCCCAACCGGAGACACAGTTCAATACGTACTCCAGATAATGTACACGGACTCCAACAACACAGCCGAATACGAGGCCCTTCTACATGGCCTCCGAATGGCGGTCTCCATGGGCATTAAATGCCTAGAGGTGCGCGGGGATTTGAACCTCGCGATATCCCGAATAAATGGAGACTTTGACGCCAAGGATCCAAAAATGGCAGCTTACTATAACGCCGTCCTAAAAATGTCAGCTCGGTTTGAAGGGCTTGAATTTCACCATATAGCCCGGGATAATAACCAGGCGGCGGACGTATTGGCACGCATTGGTGCAAAGCACGCATTGGTGCAAAATGTTCAAGCCATCCGTACTATGGGAAGGGGAGTCCGGAAACAACAATCCGGACCCAACCGCACCACCCAACACCAAACATTCTTACACAATCGGTGGTTCTGCTAATGAAATAACACATTCAGCCAATGAAATAATGACAGTAATTGCCCCGTGGACGGAACCATTCCTAGCCTACTTAACTAGGCAGGAACTTCCCGAGGACCAAAACGAGGCCCGCTGCATAGTACGGCGATCTAAAGCCTAAAAGGTCCATGAGGGAGAGCTTTATAAGAAAAGCACAACTGAAGTCCTTCAAAGGTGTATCTCCGAAGAGGAAGGGCGAAATCTTCTGGCTGAAATTCACGCCGGACTCGGTGGGCACCACGCCGCAGCCCGGCCCCTTGTAGGCAAGGCCTTCCGTACATGATTTTATTGGCCGACGGCCCGGGCAGATGCTCAGGACTTAGTCCAACGATGCGTCGGTTGCCAGCTCTTTGCTAATCAAAGCCACATGCCACCCACCGCCCTCAAAACTATACCCATCACCTGGCCGTTCGCGGTCTGGGGGCTTGACATGGTTGGACCCCTTAAAGGAGGAACCCACAAGCAAAAATACCTATTGGTCATGGTGGATAAATTCACCAAATGGATAGAGGCCAAGCCAGTTAAAAAGGCCGAATCCGGACCCGTGATAGACTTCATATCAGGGGTAGTACACCGTTACGGTGTCCCCCATAGCATCATCATTGATAACCGGCACGAAGTTTACGGCCGACGAGGTTAAACTTTGGTGCAAAAACATGGGCATCAAGCTCGACTATGCTTCAGCCTATCACCCTCAAACTAATGGTCAAGTCGAACGACAAAATGGTCTAATCATGAGCGGCATTAAAACTAGACTAGTGCGGTCCCTCAAGGAATCTAATACGCACTGGGTAGAGGATCTCGACTCCGTACTCTGGGGGCTGCGGACCACGCCAAATCGCACTACTGGATTCACACCATTTTTTATGGTGTACGGCGCAGAGGCAGTCTTGCCCTGCGACATAATTCATGACTCACCTCACGTGCGCATGTACGAAGAAAGAGAAGTCGACCTCGATCGGCAAGACAATTTGGATGCCTTGGAGGAGGAGCGCGACGTGGCAAAAGCCCGTTCCGCATTCTATCAACAGCAGGCTCGAAGATACCATAGCAGAGAAGTACGGGCCAAAGCTTACAATGTTGGCGAATTAGTTCTACTCCTGCCGCACAAGAAAAAGGAAAAACTCAAACCCAAATGGCAGGGTCCCTTCATCATCGACCAAGTCCTGACCGGCAGAGCATACCATCTACGGAACGCATCGGATAACCGACCTGAGCCGAACCCATGGAACGCAGCCCGTCTCCGAAGATTCTACGCCTAGCGCCGGATTCTGAGTTCGTCTCCTTCCTCCGTCTATATTTTATACTTTAACTGTCTTTTATTTCTCTCCTTCTCCCTCCTTTTTGCTGAAGCCGTTGAAGGCTCATTTGCGCATTGTTCAAGACACACTTGACGCGTTATCCGCTTTCGGTATACTCGGGGCTTCTTTAACGAAGCTTATTTATACGGGCTTTATGCCCAACACATGTGTCACACTTCCACATGTACCTTTTATTCACCATTATATGCATCGATATGACTTAAGTTTTGGCCAAGCTGGATTGCCTGGCTCCTGTGCTTACCCCTACGTTCCCGATTGTTCGTCTAGGTCGTAAAGGGAGCACCTCTGCGATTGTTACCGCCGGGTGAGCCGGACGTGTACCTCAGACTGGGTGAAGCCGAAAGCTAGCGTTCTTAAGGGAATATTCGATCGGTGAACTAAAAGACGAATTCTTACTTATTCATTTATCCATGGGATACTTAACCATGGGAATGGGAATCGGATAGGCAAGAAGAAATGTCCGCTTACCCAGCTTTGAGGATTGTTCATAGAAAATCCGTTCAGTGGACTAACATGGAGAAAATCCTCCTTTTCCCCTTTGTACAGGCTGGACAAGATCTTCACCAGATTGGCGACCGATCCCGGCCCCTTACGGCCATGGCGGGTGGCATCATCCTCCCCGTTGAAATCCCACATGGGGTGGCCCCTATACTGGAGCGGCTGCACCCCCCGCATAATGCATGTGGCCATGACCCTGATCATGGTCAGTCCGGAATGAGCCAATAATCTTATTCGGCCCATCAGGTAAAGGACGTCCCTGTCATTCTCCCTTTAAGAGCTCCGCGGACGCCAACTTCGGCGTTTCTTCAAGGGAGCATTGTTGAACTCCGGGAGGCCGGTCCGAATGGGATCCGGTAGCGGGGTGTCTTCTATATAAAACCATTCCGAAGGCCAGTCTTCGGACGCCTTCTTCGGGGTTCCGGATAGATATCCGGTCTCGGCGATGCGCCATAGCTCGGCTCCGCCCACTTGATATACCGACCCCTCATGAAAACGGGGTACGAGGCAGAATAATCTCTTCCACAGCGCAAAATGAGCGTCGACGCCCAAGAACAGTTCGCAAAGGGCCACGAAGCCCGCGATGTGCAGAATGGAGGCAGGCGTAAGGTGGTGCAGCTGGAGGCCGTAGAACTCCAGGATCCCCCGGAGAAACGGATGTATTGGAAATCCGAGTCCTCTTATCAAATAAGAGACAAAGCATACCCGCTCTCCTTTGGAAGGATCGGGGATGCTCTCCGCTTGCTTTCCGCCCTTATAGGTGGCGAGTCCGTCTCGAACCAGAACCATGAAGGCTGGGGGAAGAAATCCCTTGGTTTGGAGCGTCACTAGCTTGCTATGCGGGACTGAGCATCTCTCCCAATACCCAGGTTGAAGGCTGGGAGCACGAGAGGAGGAGCCGCGTCGACTGTCCATGATGGAATGGATGTTTTGTCAGAGGCGCTCCGATGAAAGCTTGCGGAGGGGGGATGGTGTGATTCGGATCTAGATCCTCGTCTCTTTTTATAGGCGGCTCATTTGCGCATCTAGAGGGGTAAATGTAAAGATACCCTAGCTTTTCGCATTCGTTCGACACATGGAAGATGGCCATTATTGGGCATTGAAGCCAAGGAGCGCAACATTTATAAGAAGCCGGACACTATTCGACAAGTATATGGAATTTGGAGAAGAACCCGCCTCGCAATGCCGAAGACAATCTACGCGCCGGACTCATGTCATTGAAGCCTGGTTTGGGGGCTACTGAGGGAGTCCTGGATTAGGGGGTGTCCGGATGGCCGAACTATCATCGTTGGCCGGACTCCTGGACTATGAAGATACAAGATTGAAGACTCCGTCCCGTGTCCGGATGGGACTTTCCTTGGTGTCGTGGATTTGTCACGTCAGATGTCCTAGGGTGAGGACTTAGTCGTGAGGCCAACGCATCTATGTGGTAGCTTGAGAGGGGTTGAGCGGAATCGAGAGACGCAACACAAGACAGGGATTTAGATAGCTTCGGGCCCCGGGAAACATCATCCGGTAACAACCCTACATGCTGTTTGAGGCTAGGTCTCATTATCATCACGAGGGAGTCGCCGTAAACCGGCTCTCCTCTTTGTGTCTAGCCCTAAGATTGTTTCTTCTTGCTTGTAGCTTCCCCTCTTTGGGGAGCCCTACCCCTCCTTATATATGTTGAAGAGGCGGGTTACATGTAGAGTCCAACTCGGACTTAAGACTTAACTATTCTAACTTATCGCCATGGGCTTCTTAACCCAGTTATCACTGTTTGTCGGTTTAACATTGTCTGCTGGTTTAACATTGCCTGCCGGTTTAACATTGTCTGCCGGTTTAACATTGTCTGCCGGTTTACCACCAGCCGGTTTACCCTTTGTCTGCCGGTTTACCACCAGCTGGTTTACCGTCTGTCTTGGCCATCTGTCTTGACTGTCTTAACTCTCCGCCGGTTTACCATCCGCCGGTTTACCAAGTCCCAGCCGGTTTACAACTCCAGCCGGGTCATACCGCGGGGTATATCCTCGACACTTGGCGTGGAAGGCAAGCTTGGCAATACGGATATGTAGATCTCCTACCATTGTAACCGACTCTGTGTAACCCTAGCCCTCTCCGGTGTCTATATAAACCGGAGGGTTTTAGTCCGTAGGATGAACAACAATCATACCATAGGCTAGCTTCTAGGGTTTAGCCTCTCTGATCTCGTGGGAGATCTACTCTTGTACTACCCATATCATCAATATTAATCAAGTAGGAGTAGGGTTTTACCTCCACCGAGAGGGCCCGAACCTGGGTAAAAACATCATGTCCCTTGTCTCCTGTTACCATCCGCCTAGACGCATAGTTCGGGACCCCCTACCCGAGATCCGCCGGTTTTGACACTGACAGTCTATTACCTGCAAGCCAACGAAGAACAAGCAAGAAACTAAGATTGCAATCTAGATATTGTGAATATAAGAGGAAAGCTCTATTAATCAAGTTGGGGTTCTGTGACTTCTTGTTCTTGTCGTTGAACACAAACGAAGTACGAGAAGTTGCAGCTATGGCGAACTTTTAATCTAAACAAAACCCAAAGTCTAAACGTCGCCCTAAGGGTTGTAAATTTGGACGAGTAGGGGGAATTTCGTGGCCCCTTGTAGGAGGGGTCCGAAACCAACCCTAATATTGTTTCCCCACACATACGGACTCTAAAAACAGCCCAGGAAGTTGTATTTCTAAATTACATGGGCCCGGCCCAAAAATAAGGTGGCGCAACACCTAAAATAAGCTATGGACGAAATTTATGAAGGGGCATCTTGTATATTTCCTCGATTTCCTTGTAGGTCATCACTGAGGCTTCAAAGTGCTCAAATATGCACTTGAAATGCCATTTTGGATCCTTTCGCGCGTGTCTTCATCTCCATGCTTGATCCTGCTCCAGTGTTCATCCCTCTTGTCCATGCTAGGCCCTTCATTAGTAATTAACACAAATGTATCCAATTTAGGCAGCATCATATTCTCATGAACATTAGAATTGTCACTAAGAAACGGAAGTACCTGGTAATTCAATTGGCGTGCGCGTGCTCTAGTAATTGGTCCAGTATGTATAGCAGCTGGGGCTGTGGGTGTAATAATGGTATTGATGTCCTCATCACTGGGTGCGATCCATGTTGTCGCACATGGGCTCCTTCCCCTTGTAAGGGCACGGCTATAGGGTGCTCTCCCTGATGTCGTAGATGGGATCTTTTCCCTTGGAAGATCAGATGGGCTCTTTCCCCTTGGAAGAGCCAGAGAGGGTGCCCTCCTTGTGGTTGCCATTGATGAGGTCTGACTTGGAAGCTGTGCATCCCAAGCAAGTGTCGCAGAATGTGTCCTTCAGAAATTACAAAGGGGGCTTGATGGCGATGTAGGATGGCAAATTCTTGACAACGAGCCAGAGGAGATCAGCAGCGGGGCCATGGATGAGATCAACGATGGTTGAACTCGAGGGGTTGGGGGTTGGCCATTTAACCTGTGACATAGCTCGCGTCAGGCCGTCGTTGTCAACGACCTCGATGTCATAGCTAGCGTCCGTGACTTACCCGCATACTCTAGCCCACTGATTGAGTGCCCGCGGGCAGTAATGGTCATCAGCTTCCTTGGCGGCCACCTTGGCGACGTCAGGCGCAGATGCCGTGATACACCTCTTTTGGGCTAGTCGCTCCTCGAGCTCCATGCGAAGCGTAGCCGAGCTTAGGCTGCGATGCTCTGGAGCGGGGGATGGGGATGCGGATGGAGATCTGTGGGAAAGGGGGTATTTGGCAGGCGTCATCTAAGAAACTCAGGGAGGCCTGGGTATGGTGATCGGTGGGTAAGCTGCATAGGCAAACTGGCAGATGTTGACAATGGAGGCCTTGAGGAGGCGGCGATGACCTTGCTAGGGTTCCGAGCAAGGGAGGGGTTGTGGTGGGCGGGTGTGTGTGTGTGTGCGCGCGCGCGTGCATGCGCTCGAGGAGTTTCTGATGTGTGTGTGTGTGGAGAGGGGTGTTTGAGGAAATGATGCGGTACCTGAAAATTTTACTACGAGGGAGTCAAACACGGGAGTAAAATGCCGGGGCTATTGAAAATTTGGATGATGGTGCATAGCACACGATCCGAAAATAACAATCGTGTGTTATGAAACCGAAAAACCCTCGACCCGGGCAGATATTTTCGAGGGATGCGTGCGGGAGCGGGAATTCACACACGGTCGAAACTTAATAACCGTGTGTTATCAAACAGAAAAAAAACTGCAAGCGGGCAGATATTTTTGAGCGGGGAAACCTTGTGGAGCCCAATGTACTGTGCTGATGTGCGTGACAGGGGCACCGGCGTGGCACATGGTTAGTGTGAGTGAACCATGTCTGTTGCGTCATCTGACTTGTCTAATGTTCATAAATTTGGCGAAAATGACGCAGGAAAGGTTTAGAACACAAACACACTTGCATGCGGACCAAATATATGTATGAAAAGGGTTGTTTGATGTTCAAATACCAAATGCACAACTTCGATGTGGCACCTATCTCACAAATGCACACGGTATTGCTTGTCCCCCCCTCGTGCCGGCAGGAGGGGAATCCTAAGCTATGAAGGCATGCCCGCCCCCACGGAGGTTCATCTAGCAAAGTGCGAAGTAGTAGCCCCCCATCACACACACACACGCACGCACATTTTCAGTCGGCGGGAGAGGGCATCTCACCAAGATGTATCGTAAAACGGACCAAGAATAATTCACCTTGGCCGTACAACCTATCTTTTGTTGTTGGTCAAAGTGATGGCCGTCCATGCGACCCAAGAGATGGGCTAGCTCGCCAATAATCACGCAAGTAGCTAGTCCCCGAAGACAACCACTGCCTGCAATGACGCAACAGAGTATGCTTGAATACACAATGGAACAACTTTGTTGTGGAACCATGCTTTGGAACCAGAAATCCCCACACGTAGCGAGGGTTAGTTGACGACGGATATGTATGTCACACTACACTTCGAGCTGGTGATGGGGATTCATGCAGGCATGCATAGTATGCGCTCAAACTTAGGTCTGAATCTCACCATGACCTACTACGATAACACGAACCAAAGGAAGAATCCACCATCATAACCTATCTTGTTGTCGGTCAAAATGATCATGGATGTCCACGCGGGCCCACAAATATATAGGCTTGTCGTCGATAACCACGTGAGGGAGTGTACCGTTCGAAGACAACCACTACATGCATATGTATGTATGGAGGTGATGCGTGCATGCATGTTTGAATGCCATTCACAACATTGATGTGGCGCATGTGGCGAAAATCGTACAGTCCCCACACAGAGCGAGATCAGTTCATGACGTGTCGTGGTACTGGCCACTTCGACTCGATGGGAGAGATTCATGCATACACATGTATGTGTGCTCAAACTATATCATGTCATCCCAGAGCATGACCTATAGACCGTAATACGGACCAAAAAATAATCCCCTCCTAAGTCAAATTAACCTCTCTCATTGTCAAGCAAAGTAGTGATGGACCAAGCGGACCCATAGATGGAAAGCATCAGTATCGATGATAACCGCATGAGTGGGTGCCAGAGGACAACCACCATCGTTTGCAAGTGGGCCAAACATATGTTGAATACCCAAAATGCAAAACTTTGATGTGGCACATGCCTCAAAAACCGTAAAGTCCCAACATAGAGCGAGTTTCCTAAAGCGTACTACATATGCTGGTCCCCTTCCCCCTCTTCGACGCATACTATACACTCCTATCATAATACAAACCAAAAAAAATCCTCCTTGATGGTGAAATTAATTAACCTCTCCCGATGTAGGTCAAAGTGATGCATGCATTGATGATGACCTCGTGGGCCCACAGATGGAAGCGTCACACGTGAGTGTCCTAGGATAACCACCGCCTGCATGCATGTGGCCCAAAGAGGTCTTTTGATGTTGGGTAGAACCCTAGCGGCCCGATCTTTCACAATGGGAGGGAATCCTACAAAGATCACGAAAAACACGAGGAGAAATCACGAGGGGAAACATGAGAGAACCGCTCAAACCAACAAGATTCGACTACACATGTGCTAGATCCTCGAAACACAAAGAGATAAGCAATTCAAATCCAATAAAGGATGATACAAGTAGCTAGTTCATCTCCATGAGGAGGTCTTGAGGGGTCTTCCCATGAAGGGGTCTTGAATCCAAAGAGGGAACAGTCTCTCTCGGTGGAGTAAATCCGAATGGATGAGAAAAGCTCTATCTCACAAATGAGCTAAACCAATGCTGCCCCTAGCTAGGAGGAGGGGGTGTCCTATTTATAGTCAAAGTGAAATTGGGGCCAAAGTGAAGGGGTACATGGGCCTTGGCCTGCAACACTATGCGCAAACTGATACCGGACATCCGGGGGGTATCGGTCGTCCGATGGCTCACGAGCGTCCGAACATCCGGTAGTCATTGGACTTTCGCTAATTCGGCTCGGGTGTGATGGTGTCGGTCGTCCGGTGGAGGCCGGTCATCCGCTCGGTAGGAGGTGTGTCCGGTAGTCTGGTGTAGCCCGGACGTCCGCTCGCTGGGAGGTGTGGCCGGTCGTCAGTGGAGGCCGGACGTCCGCTCGTTGTAGCTTGCGTTGGCCAGGACTTGGGTAGGCTGGGGCTTCAGGTGACGGTCGTCCGGTCCCGACCGGTCGTCCGGTGGCTGGAGCTTCATTGGCAGCTCTTCTTCTTGTTCCACGTACTTGGTGTCCTCGCCGTCTAGTCCGTTGGATGTAGCTGCTCCGTGGCCTTCCTCCAAGTACCTGATCACGCATAGTGTTTCCGCTTGATGTAGTAGCCATGTCTCATATAGTCATGTGTAGAGAGTGGTCGTTCGGAGAGGAGTGAGTTCACCTTGTGTCCAATGGCATATAGTCGAGGTCTCATCTTATGTATCCTTGGGTCATGGGGAGTGGTCGAAGTGAACATGGGGATGATCGTAGGATGTTCCGCATCATCTCCCCCCCTTGGGAAAGATCCGACCTCGGATCGTGATCCTGATCACCATGGAAACGGTTGTCATGGACGGACTTGTAGTTGGACGAAGTTGAAAGCATTACGCAATCCAAGTACTCCAAGGTGTCTCTGGAGTGATAGACATGCAAAAAGAGCAAACACAAGCGACACTCAAAAATACAATGGTTAGCGCACACAAAGTGTGAGTAAGTATGAGTCTGTTCGGCAAGATTGTTCATGACAAAGCGCATGAAGCTTATCAAGATGATCTAGAATGATATGCAAAGCATTCATGGGATCAAATGCAATCATTGTGCACACAAATGTGTTGTGAATATGATCAATGCAACCACGGTGCAAATGATGTCATAGTGAGATGGTGTATCAAAAGCATGAACATGGCAATCGATGCTCAATATGTGTATGTAATCATGCAATTGATGGTGGACAATATGATCATGATGTATGAATATGCCATCAAGAAAGATCACACCAAATTTGCTAAGGAAATGCACAAGCTCATATATCATGGTTGACATGGAAATGTTGTAACAAGGCAAGCATAATGTGAGGCAATCCATCCATAGGGTGCAAACTTGTGGTGAGTATGATATGTCCATCAAGCATGACATGTGTGAGCACAATCAACAACTATGGAGGTGTTGGTGTACCAATGCTCGATGTCGTGGCATGACTGGAGGTTCGAAGGTGCATCCAAAGCAGGTGGATCCACTAAGTGTGAGTGCTCCTCAACTTGAAGGTCCATAGAGCCAATCCCCAATGTCGCTCCTCCGTTCGCGAGATGTATCATGTAGACAACAAGAAGGAAACAACAATGAAAGAATGACCCATCCAATATGCGTATTTGAGGATGGCTCAGAGGGAAGGAGTTCACCTCATGAATGTTCTCGAAGATGTTGGAGTTGCACATCATGTATGCCTTGACATAACCAATATGTCTCGTGATCGTACCGCCATGTGAATCCTTCAAAATGAAAGAACATGACTGTCGGTGTACTAAAGTAGGGGTACCTTAGTACCCCGAACTTGTCTGCACGGCGGTCAGCAATACCAAGGGCAAGGCTTGCCGGGCACCCGCCAAAACCCTCCATCATTTCCATTTACTGCCATTCAAGAACAAAGTATCAACCAAGTAGACAAGGCCCCGACAAGAGGAGCTTGCCGGGAAGGACAAAGACCCCGGCAAGAGGAGCTTGCCGGGAAGGCCAACCAAGGCGCTTCCAGAAGACTTGCCACGGCGCTAGCGTCCGGCAAGGTCTGGCGACCGCAAGCTTGCCGGCGCGACAAGAGAGGGGCCGCGGCAAGGCGCTTGCCGCGGCAAGGCTGCCACCCTGCACCCAAGCTCCAGCGCATCCAGCGACGTGTCACCCCAGGGCCATCCCAGGAGCACGTGGCGAGGCGCTGTGCAGCCATGCGGAGCGAGGTGGCAAGTGGAGCTGACAAGGAGGCCATCGTGGCGATCGGTGGCGCCCCTAACGGTCGTTTCCTCACACTGTTGGGGCAACCAGACGGGCATTAAATTCCCTTGTCCCCCGCCGTCAGAGTTAGGTAGGGGACACTGTTGGACACTGTTGTACCAACCTGCGTTTTTACCTTTCTGCCCCTATTTCTACGCTGCCACCTGTCGGTAACCCCCTTAGACTATAAAAGGGAGGCCCATGCGCACGTAGAAGGGGTTCGGTTCATTCGACACATCCAACACCACCACACGCTCGCGCTCTCGAGCAAGAACAAATACAAACACGAAGCAGCAGTAGGAGTTTTATCTCTCCGGAGAGCTCCGAAGCTGGGTAAAAAAATCGCCCGTTTCCCCCGCGCGCTCGACCTCGATCTGCTCTGCGTGCGCCCTCCGCTCCCTTGCCGGACCAGAAGGGGCCCCCTGCCCCATAGGTGTTCGTGCTCCCACAGATTCCCCACGACATCTTTGGCGCGCCAGGTAGGGGGCGTCGAGGTCGTGAGCATCTGATCCGGTCTCCGCGCGCGCTACATCAACGCCTTCATCAACATGCCACCAAAGAAGAAGCCTTCGGAGGTGGCGCGCGTCTACATCGATTCTACCACCACCGCTTGAGAGCAAACAGGCGGTGGAGTGGACGCCGGCGGAGGAGCGGGCGCCGACAGTGGGACTCACGTCGTCACCGGGTCCAAAAACAAGGCCCATAGCGCCGGGCGACCGTGCGCACACCACACTCTTCCCGGGAGGTGCAAGGTCGACAACGCCCGGTGCTCCTAGCACCGTGCTCGCTGGAGCAAGGCCAAGCTGGTGGGTCGCGGGACGTTCGAGACCAGCATGCACGCCAGCATGCTGGTGCGAGTGAGGTACGGTCGCCCGGACGGGGTGTTGCTCCTTCCAATCCAGTTGGGAGTCCGAGCACATCCCGCTCCTCACGCCACTCGTCGCCACCACCACCCAAGACTGCAGAGGAAGCGCTGGCCCGAGCCCAGCTGCTTCTAGATTACCCTCCGACGCCACACAAGATTGACGACTGGAGGATGACCATTTATAGCCTCATCGGCTTCGCCAACGGCGACAAGCCCCGGCAACCGAGCGCATCGAAGCCCCGGCAAGGCGCCCCGACGCAAGCTGACGCCAACAAGACCGCTGGGGGTGTCACTACCACGCACTCCCCGCCCCGAAGGCCGAGGTCGCCGGCTCGTCGGGCCAACCTTGACGCCGACTCCACCGCGTCGTCGGACCCGCGAACCCGCCGCGATCAACGCCACGTAAACTCCAAGAACGACGACACGAAGATGCTCGTACTCGCATCGAGCTCAGAAGGGAAGCGCGACATCAATCTGACCAGCGCCGGGCCCATCGCTGATATGCATGCGCCGAGGAACCGAGCAACTTGCCGTATGTGGCAGGTTGCCTGCGTTCACCCGTGAGCTGCGGCAAGTCCGATGGCCCGTGCCAAGAACTTCAAGCCCGCGTGCCGAGAAGTACGATGGCAGGATACATCCGTCGGAGTTCCTCGGCATCTACACCATCGCGGTGCAGGCTGCGGAGGGCGCGACGAGAAGATCTCGCCAACTACTTCCGCGGTGCTCAAGCCTAACGTCCGATCTTGGCTCATGCACTTGCCGGAGAACTCCATTTCTTCGTGGCGGACTGTGCCATCAGTTTGTCGGCGCCTTCACGGCGACCACAAGCCTCATGGCCAGGAGAGCGACCTTCACTTGCTCGCCCGTAGGAGGAGAACCCTGGCAAGTACATACAGAGATTCACCAAGTGCAGCGCATCATCCCGATGTCCACCTGCGCGATTATCAGCGCGTTCCATCGAACGCGTGGAATCAGAGGATGAGGAGGAGATGGCGATGTGCAAGATTAGAGATGTCAGCGAGCTATATGCTCTAGCCGACAAGTGTGCACGGGCTGAGGAGGGGAGGAAAATCCCCGGAGAGATTGCGGGAGCAGAAGGATCTGACAGTGAGGATGCCGCCCCGGCAAGGAAGAACCGGAGGCGGAACAACAGAAAAAGAAAGGCTAAGGATGTGCTAGTTGTCGAGCATTCCGGCGATGGAGGCGGCTCCGACAAGGCCAAAGCTAGTGAGTTCGGCGAGGCTGTGGTGGCCGCCGACAAGCAGGATGGCTCCGGCAAGCAATATTGCAAGATCCATCGCACCAAGGGCCATGACCTCCAAGCCTGCAAGAAAGTGGAGCAGATGGTAGAGCTACAGAAAGCTGAGTACGAGCACCGCGACAAGGAGAAGGCCCAGAAAGGTGGCGGGGGATCCGGCAAGAAGCTTCCCGCCCGGGGAGGGCGCCACGGCAAACCCAAGCCGCGGCAAGGTGACAGACCTCCCCGGGGCCACAACAAGGATGAAGAAGAAGATGAGGATGATGAGATGGATGAGGATGAGACTGATGATCAAGAGTTTCAGAAGGCGACGGAGGTTTTGTGCGTTGACGGCGGTGCTTCTCTGCACACTTCGCACCGTCAACTCAAACAATGGGTGCGGGAGGTGAGCGCAGCAGAACCGTCCGTTGAATCGTGCAAGCCCCTGAAGTGGTCCAGCACGCCCATCATCTTCGATGTTGAGGATCACCCTGATCGCATCACTGCGGTCGGGTGCTTGCCGATGTTGGTCTCACCAACAATCCGTAACCTCAAGGTCACGAAGATGTTGGTTGACGGCGGGGCCGGCCTGAATCTGATCTCCTCCGCAGTGCTCAAGAAGCTCCAGATCCCCGACAGCGAGCTCGAGGAGACCGGTACCTTTCAAGGAATAAACCCGGGAAGGAGCAAGCCGAAGGGGAAGATCACACTGCCAGTGACATTTGGCAGCGAGCTGAATTTCAGGACAGAGAGGGTCACATTTGACGTCGCTGATTTCCCATTGCCCTACAATGGGATACTCGGCCGACCAGCGCTTGCCAAGTTCATGGCAGCCTCCCACTACGCCTACAATGTGCTCAAGATGCCTGGTCCGATAAGTGTCATTTCTGTCCAAGGCGACAAGAAGGACGCACTTATCTGCACCGACAAGATCTACCGGGAAGCAGCAGCCGCAGCAGAGCGCAAGCCACTTGCCGCTGAAGCTCCCCGGGGGAAGGAGAAGTCCAAGTCCGGCAAGAGTAGCTCTGATGCCCACTCCGGCAAGCGCACCTCTTCGGAGTGCTGCGCTACCGTCGAGGACGCACCATCGAGCTCCACCGGCAAGTGCAAGAGGGCAAAGGCAGCTTCACCAGAGACTAAGAAAGTGGCCGCCAAGGAGGACGGCACTGGTGGTACCTTCACCATCAGTGCCACGCTTGATCCTAAATGGGAAAGCGCGCTCGTTGCTTTCCTGCGGGCGAATGTCGATGTGTTTGCATGGCAACCATCTGACATCCCCGGTGTTCCAAGGGAAGTAATTGAGCACCACCTTGCCGTCTGCCCTCACGCGCGGCCCGTCAAGCAGAGAGTCAGAAAACAAGCAGTGGAGAGACAAGACTTCATTGCAGAAGAGATCAAGAAGTTGGAAGCAGCGGGCCTGGTCCGAGGAGTGCTCCATCCGACGTGGTTAGCCAATCCAGTGGTCGTGCGCAAGGCAAACGGGAAGTGGAGGCTTTGTATTGACTTCACTGATGTCAATAAAGCTTGTCCCAAGGATCCATTTCCCTTGCCGCGCATTGACCAAATTGTCGACTCCACAGCAGGATGCGATCTGCTTTCATTCCTTGACGCATACTCAGGGTATCATCAGATCTTCATGGCAGAAGGGGATGAAGAGAAAACCGCATTCATTACCCCATGTGGCGCGTCTTGCCCGTCACGGATGCCTTCGGACTAAAGAATGCTGGTTCAACATTTGCAAGAGTAGTCAGCCATGCTTTTGAGCCACAGCTGCACAGAAATGTAGAAGCTTACATGGATGACATAGTGGTCAAGAGCAAGGACAAAGAGACTCTGATCCAAGATTTGGATGAGACTTTTGCAAATCTGCGCAAGGTCAATCTCAAGTTGAACCCCGACAAGTGTGTGTTCGGAGTTCCTTCCGGCAAGCTTCTCGGGTTTTTTGTGTCTCAGAGGAGGATTGAAGCCAATCCCGACAAGATCAAGGCCATTGAGCAAATTGAAGCACCAAAGCGAGTCAAGGGCGTCAAAGCTTGCGGCTGCGTTCTTTGCTCTCGAAGAGGTTCATCTCTAAGTCTGCTGAGCGCGCCTCGCCATTTTTCAAGATTTTGAAAAAGGCAGGTCCAATGAAATGGACTCGAGCGGAGGCTGCGCTGCAGACTTGAAGAGATACTGTCCTCTACTCCAACACTTGTCGCACCTAAGCCACAAGAGAAGTTCTTTCTGTGTCTGGCGGCAACCAATCAAGTGGCTAGTGCTGCGTTAGTGGCGGAGAGGAGGCAGATGATGAGTCAGTGGCCACGGCAAGCGAGTCCGGCGACAAGCAGGGGGCTACTCCGACAAGCTCTGGCCCGGCAAGCCCTGATCCGGCAAGTTCTGGCTCCGCCAAGGATAGATCTGCTAGCTTGCGGAAGAAAAAGAAGAAGAAGGTGCAGCACCAGTTTACTTTGTAAGTTCCCTTTGTAGGGGCTAGATCAAGGTACTACGGTGTGCGAAGTTGCTTTTCGCCTACTTATGGCCTCAAGGAAGCTGCGCCATTACTTTCAAGCACATGAGATCACGGTTGTCACTCGCTTTCGGCTGAAGAGGATCTGCGAGAATCCGAAGCAGGCAGGATTGTCAGTGGGCCTTTGGAATTGTCGAGCTTTGGCCTCAAGTTTGAAAGTACTTCAACTATTCAGAGCCGGGCTTTGGCAGAATTTATAGCAGAATGGACGCCAACACGGATGAAGAAACTCGGAGAAGAGCATCCCGTCAAGGAAGTTAGCAAAGAATGGATCATGTACTTTGATGGTGCCTTCTCGCTGCAAAGCGCCAAAGGGCGCATTACTTGTCGCCCCCACCGGAGAGCACCTCAAGTATGTGGTCCAAATGCACTTTCCCAAGGAGCAAGCAACAAATAATACTGCGGAGTATGAAGGCTTGCTTGCCGGACTCAGGATAGTAGCAGAGCTTGGGATTAAGTAACTTATTGTCAGGGGTGACTCACAGCTTGTCGTCCGCCAAGTCAACAAAGATTACCAGAGTCCATTGATGGAAGCATACATTGATGAAGTGAGGAAGCTAGAGGAGCATTTTGATGGCCTGCAAATGGAACATGTTCCAAGAGCCCAGAATGACATTGCAGATGGCCTGTCAAAATGTGCCGACTCAAATTACTGTGGAACCGAGGATTTTGTGCTCAAGCTGACTCAACCGTCATCACACCATCAACCGGACGAGCAAGAAGAGAAAGTTGCTGCCGGCGACCACTTTCCGGCAGAGCTCCCGAGCCGCCGCCAAGAAGGTTCCTGGATTAACACGAAAGTGCCGAGGAGCGATCTGCTCCGACAAGCCCTGAGGCTTGTTTCGTTGAAGCGAGCGCCCCGACGAAGCTGTGTCCCGACACGCTTGCCGGGAGCATCACGCCCGGCAGGATCCCCGATCCTTGCCGTCGAAGCGACGTTCTGCAGCAGCATTTGCGCCTTTAGTCCTTGTCGCCGAGCCACGAGCTCCGGCATGGGCACACAGCAGATCGTCCATTTCCTTGAGACGGAGAACTTCCCGAGGAGCAAGCGGCGGAGAAAGTAGCCCGCAATCGAGTATGTACCAGTTTGTCAATGACATACCGCATGTAAGAAGATTCAACGGATTGAAATTGAAGTGCATTTCCGGGAAGAAGGACAAGAGCTGTTGGCGGAAATACATGGAGGCATATGTGGCCACCACATTGGCAAGAAGAGCACTTGCCGGCAAGGCTTTCCGGCAAAAGGCTTCTTCCGCCAACAACCCTCCAGGATGCAACCGCACAAGTAACCAAGTGTGAAGCGTGCGGTTCCATTCCAAACAGATTCATCAACCAGCTCAAGCTCTCCAAACAATCCCTTTATCCTGGCCATTTTCGGTCTGGGGGCTCGACATCCTCGGCCCCTTTCCCCCTGCCGTCGGGGCTTTGAGTACTTGTACGCTGTAATCGACAAGTTCACAAAGTGGCCGAAGTGGAACCGATGAGGAAGGTGACAAGACGATTAGCGATCAAGTTCTTCAGGTCAATTGTTTGCCGTTTTGGGGTCCCTAACAGGATCATCACCGACAACGGCACGCAATTCACGAGCTGCACCTTCACGCAATACGTCCAAGATCTTGGCACCAAGATCTGCTTCGCTCATTACTCACCCGAGAAGCAACGGTCAGCGAGAGAGGGCAACGCTGAAGTCTTGCGGGCTCAAGACCGAACTTTCGACAGCTGCACAAGTGCGGAAGGAATTGGATCGAGCAGCTGCCAGTGGTTCTTTGGTCGATCAGGACGACGCCAAATCGAGCCACCGGCCAGACACCCTTTGCTCTTGTCTATGGAGCAGAGGCAGTTCTCCCCACGGAACTCGTATACGGGTCGCCACGAGTGCTCGCTTATGATGAGCTTGAGCAAGAGCAGCTGCGGCAAGATGACGCGCTGCTCCTCGAGGAGGATCGTCTTCAGGCTGCTGTGCGAGCTGCTCGCTATCAGCAAGCTTTGCGCCGCTATCATAGCCGCAAAGTTAATGCCAGAAGCTTCGAGGAAGGCGGCCTTGTTCTTCGGCATGTTCAATCCTCCAAGAATTCAAACAAGTTGACGCCGAAGTGGGAAGGCCCTTATCTGGTGAAACGAGTCACTAGGCCCGGCGCTGCCCGCCTTGAGACCGAAGATGGCATTCCGGTCAGCAACTCCTGGAACATAGAGCATCTTCGCAAGTTTTACCCATAAGGCGCGATTGCCGGACCCGTTCCGGCAACCACCTTTTGTACAAGCCTTGCCGCTGTCGCATGTAACCCTTTGTACAAAGCCGGGCGCAGCCCCCGTGCGTAAATAAAGTTCATGTGCCTCGCACATCTTGTCAAATTTAATGCATCTTCCTTTCTTTTGCATCAGATCGACACTTTGTGCAGCACTCACCCCCGTAAGCAATAGCGAACCTTAAGGTTCCATATCATTATTTTCTTCTTTCTTCTCAAAAAGAAGATTCCTCCGCCCACAAGTTCACCGGGGAAGGGAAGATAAAGGTATGGACCAAAGCGTCGTTCAAGGAATCTAACCTTGCCGGACGCAGATTTACGTAAAAGCTAAGTTGCCAAAATTTGAGCATAGTCAGTTTTAAATTTTTAAGTTACATTCCTCGAACGACCGTGCCTTGTATGGAAAACCTGTGCGCGGAGGAACCAACTCGTGGCTAAGTTGTGCCCTTGCTTTGTTTCGAGTCCGCTCAACAATGAAAGTGAGCTGCAACTGACCCCGACAAGGTTTTCTTGCCGGAAGCAACACCGCCAAAGAAGTCTGTTGATGTTCCGACTCAATGAGCGTGTTAGCGCCGGCAAGTTCCTAAAAGTGTAGGGTAAAAACATACAAGAGGTGGAATCAAGTAAAGGAAGTAACATAGCAGGCAGTACCCAGAATAAAGTTACATTACAAGAATGACTTATTGTGGCACGGACTAGATTGTTCTCATAACTGAAAATGCAGCGGCGGGGAAAAGGGAGAAGAAGGCGGCCTAATCCACACGCTCGCCGTCAACCCTCCTAACTTCGTTGATCTTGTCCATGATGGGTGCGACGATGGCTTTGAGCTCTTCAAGATCGGCACCTGCCGGCAGCTTCTTGGTGACACGGGTGAGGTTGACGCTCGAGTTGCGGAAAAGTATCTTCACCAACACCTTCTCCAGGACCTTGGTGCAGATCGCGCGCGACTCGTTGGCCAGCTGCTTCGGGATCCTTTCCCGGAGCTGCTGGAGAGCCGTCACCACATCCTTGAAGAAAAGCGTGAGCTTGGCGCTGGGCTGGAGATTCTCCTCAGTAGAATACCTGAAGCCCGCCAAGTCCAGCTCCACCAACTCCTCGTCGATGGACGCGGCAATGTTGACGAGGCCCTTCGTCCAGAGCTCCACCGTGATCTTGAAGGTGTTCTGGGTCTCAGTGGCCCTCGTCAGTAGCTCCTCGTTGCCCTTGAGCTCCTTCCTCAAGTCATCCTCCCGCTTCTTGGCGGCGTCCAGCGTCCCTGCCAAGGTGGCCAACTTCAGCTCCAGATCAGCGCTTGAGTCCTTGGCGGCATTCAGCTCCTTGATTTTTTCGGCAAGTTGAGCTTGCAGATCGCCATGGGCAAGTGCATCCTTCTCGCGCTCGCGCTGGAGTGCGGCAAGCTCTTCATTCTTCTTCCCCATATCCGCCTCAGCCGCGCCACCTCTCCTCTAAATCCTTCTTGGCGGCCTCGGCGGCAGCGGCTCAAGTCCTTTGCCTCCTTGGCGTCCCGCCAAACGATCGCTCTCGTGCCTCGAGCTCCTCCTCGTGGATCGTCCGGACTGGCTTTCTTCTATGTCACTCACCTTCCCGCTGGACATCTCCTCGGCGGCGAGCCTCTCTGCTCCTCGGCTTCAGCCTTCTCCAGATGAACGCCTCCTTTGCCTCGCCGAGCTCGCCCTCTCCTCGCAATGGATCGGAGGGCCTCTGGTTGCGGTTCGGAGCTCTTGCGCATGTTTCTCTATGTCAACTCCGCTGCGCGACAAGCGCTTCCGGGACTCAAGCTTGCCGGGCGATAGAGTGACACCAGCTTCCGAGCAAGCTGCTCCTCTTCCGACTTCGCCATCGCTGCTGCCGGGCGCGTCAACCATCGCCAGCCTGCGAAGCAAGTACTTCCCCATCAAACTCCTCTCCTCGACCGGCGCCACGAGCTCGGCGCCCAGGAAGCTTGATGTACACGCCGGCCTTCAAATAAAGCGCCTCATTGGGCTCCCAGAGCCCGACGCCGCGTCAGCGGCGGAAGGGTCGGCGGTCGATGCAGCGCCTTGCGCTCCTGCGTCCTCCGGGTCGTCAGTACGATCGCCGGATCCCTCGCCGGCTCCTTCACCAGCAGTCTTGGTAGCTTCCTCGTCGGCGTGCTCGTCAGCGCTGACCTCTTCCTCGTCTGCGGCGACGTCCTCAGTGTTGCCGTGTGCGCCCTCCTCGCCGGTGGCCTCAGTTTCCATCGGGTCCCCAAGAGGGGGATCTGAAGACAGGAAGAAGAAGGAAAAGTCAAGCAAATATCCAAAAGGAAGAAAAAGAAGATCAGCAGAACCCAAGGGAAAGTTTCCGACAAGGAGGGTCACCTGTGCTGGGCTCTGTGATTATGGGCTCCACCATTGGGGGCTCACTGGTTCCGCCCCTTGCCGGAGATCCCTTCCTTGCCGGAGAGTGCTCCCATATCAGGGAATCGGCCCTTGGTGGCGTAGTCGAAGCCGACGACACCTCCGGGTCGGCCTCCGGTTGCTCCTGGTGGGCCTGTTCTGCTCCTATATACAAATGAGTCAACAATCAAGATGCTAGCAAAATAAGAAGCACCAATGCGCGCCCCACAACAGGAAGCAAACCAATACACTTACGGGGGCTGTCTTTGCTGGGCTCTTTGCGAGGAGAAGGACGGGTCCGTCAAGGTGGTCTCGGACGTATCTTCTGCCGCCACAGCAGGATCGTCCTCGATGTTAACCACGGGGACCTTGGCCCTCTTCGCCGCCCTCTCCGCCAAAGCCCTGAAACAGAACAGGAATTTAGAGAGAAGCAGATTAGATACAAGGCAAACAATAACGAGGATCAAAGAAAGACGAGTACAGTAAGAAGAAAGCCTTACTCCTCCTCCTCCTCCTCCTCCTCTTCATCATCATCGGAGCTCAGCGCGGAGAGGTCGAACTCCGGTACCCTCTCGAGCGGGCGTGGCGGAGGAGTAGGCTCCTTCGGCGCTTGCCGAGGGCTGCGGCAGATCGAGGCATGGCGGCACAGGAAGACCCGCCTCGATTGCGGCGCGGCCTGGGACCCTCCCGCGGCAACGGTGCTTGCAGCAGTAGAGCGTGTCCCACGGCGCCGCTGGCTGCTGGTCGGCCTGCTCCTCGCCAGCTCTCCAACTCGACGGAGACGCCTTCTCGGTCGGAATTGAGCTGCGCTGGGGCTCCGCTGCGGCAAGTTGCTCAAGAGCGGCTAGCCGCTCGCGCCCTCGGCGGGCTCGCTCGCTTCGACCTCGGCCTCCCCTTCGCCATCGACTTCTCCGGCAAGATCTTCCCGGGCGGCAAGGCTTGCCGCCTCAGCTGCATCCGCCTCCGCCAGCGTGAAGCCAAACTCGCCCGCGGCAGCGGCTGCCGCCGCCTCTTCGGCCCTGCTAGCAATGTACGCCAGCTCGTTGGCCGTTGTGGCGCGGGTAAGGAGCTTCTGCTCATCGGAGTTGACGGCCACCTCCGCCAAGTTATCGAAGAATTGCTGCACGACCTCGGCGTCGGGCTCTATCCAATTTGCACTTATCCCGTGCGAGTCGCAATCTGGCATCGTTGCGCAGATGCTATCGCGCTGGGAGTTGTTGCACAAGGGGACGACGCCCTACGGCAACTGGAACCACTCTGGATGGTTGGCGTCATGCTTGAACATCTCCTTCAGCATCGCGTCAAGCTCCAGAACCGTCAAGTTGAAGTTGAGGCCTGGACGCAGCCTCGTGATATCCGTCGGGCCGCCAAACAGCCAGGCGGGCCTCCCCCTCTTTTGCAGGGGAGCGATGCGACGGCAAAGGAAATCCGCGCCAACTGCCCCTGTTGTGAGTCCGGCATGCCTGAGCCGAAGGATTCGGGTGGTGGCGATCGTCAGCTTGGCATCATCTGGCGACAGAGCGCTCCAGTCGCTGCCACGCACCACCCGAGTCTGGCGCAGCTGGGTGAATGGCGGCGGATTGGCATCACAGATCCAGCACCACTCCGCCCTCCACTCGTCCCACTTGCTGCGGAGCTCGCCCGTCAAGTACACCTCCTTCATGCCCATCCGGGAGGTCCAGGTGATTTCGCCGGCCAGTGGTTCCCCCTTCTCGGCCCGAGGGGAGAAATAATGACGGAAAAGAGCAACATTGGGAAGGATGCCAACAAAGTTCTCGCAGTGGTGTGCGAAAACTGCCATTGTCAAAACGGCGTTGGGGGTGAAATCAAGAAGATGAAACCCGTAGGTGTTCATAATGTCGCAAAGAAAATAGGAAAAAGGTGGGCAGAGCCCGCAATAGAAGAACACAGGGAAGAAATAGTACCCTCTGGGGCACTTTTTCAATTTGGAAGCCTCAGCGGAAAGCACCGGCGTGCGCGAATGCGCCCGCGTCTCCGTCGACCAAAAGAGGTAGAACTCCGCCCGCAGTGCCACCGGGGTGAGTTCGGGGAGGAAAAGCACATGCTTCTTGCGCAGCGCCTCGAGCTCCAGCGCCTCGGCCGACTTCGCAGCCTTCGAAGCCTTCGCGGCCTTCGCAGCCTTCCCGGTCTTTGGAGCCATGGCGGAAGCAGTGGGGGAAGGCGAAGGCGACGGCGGCGACAGCGGCGATGGGAGGCGGAGCGCTGCTCTCTTTCGACTCGGGAAGTGGAGGGGAGCGGCGGAGCTTTCGGAGGAAGGAACTGCAAGTGGCGAAAGTGGGGGAACAGCCCCGCTTCCTCTGCTTATAAACAAGGGATGCGAACGTTACGCATTTCTGGGAGTTAAGTATTGACCACGTTCTCTCCCACGACGCTGCAATCGACGCGTGCCGTTGTGAGAGGACGCGGTGGACACGGAGTCCGATTGTGTGTGGACCCAGGCGCGCGTTCTGCAGATGCTTTTGGGCCCGCCCAACAGCGCTTGGCACCGTGGATGGCCCAGGCCCGGGGGCTCCTGTCGGTGTACTAAAGTAGGGGTACCTTAGTACCCCGAACTTGTGCACGGGCAGTCGCAGCACCCCGCGGCAAGGCTTGCCGGGCACCCGCCAAAACCCTCCATCATTTCCATTTACTGCCATTCAAGAACAAAGTATCAACCAAGTAGACAAGGCCCCGGCAAGAGGAGCTTGCCGGGAAGGACAAAGACCCCGGCAAGAGGAGCTTGCCGGGAAGGCCAACCAAGGCGCTTCCAGAAGACTTGCCACGACGCCCCGCGTCCGGCAAAAGGCCCGGCGACCGCAAGCTTGCCGTAGCGACAAGAGAGGGGCGCAGAAGGCGCTTGCAGCGCAAGGCTGCCACCGCACCCAAGCTCCAGCGCATCCAGCGACGTGTCACCCGGGGCCATCCCAGAGCACGTGGCGGGCGCCAGGCAGCCATCGCGGAGCGAGGTGGCAAGTGGAGTGACAAGGAGGCCATCGTGGCGATCGGTGGCGCCCCTAACGGTCGTTTCCTCACACTGTTGGGGCGACCAGACGGGCATTAAATGCCCTTGTCCCCCGCCATCAGAGTTAGGTAGGGGACACTGTTGGACACTGTTGTACCAACCTGCGTTTTTACCTTTCTGCCCCTCTTTCTACGCTGCCACCTGTCGGTAACCCCCTTAGACTATAAAAGGGAGGCCCATGCGCACGTAGAAGGGGTTCGGTTCATTCGATACATCCAACACCACCACATGCTCGCGCTCTCGAGCAAGAACAAATACAAACACGAAGCAGCAGTAGGAGTTTTATCTCTCCGGAGAGCTCCGAAGCTGGGTAAAAAATCGCCCGTTTCCCCCGCACGCTTGACCTCGATCTGCTCTGCGTGCGCCCTCCGCTCCCTTGCCGGACCAGAAGGGGCCCCCTGCCCCATAGGTGTTCGTGCTCCCACAGATTCCCCACGACAATGACAAACACTCAGAAAAACAAATGAGGTTAGCGAAAGTGCAAAACCTATAACTGCTGTGGTATGATACCAAACAAGTGTATGCATCATGCTCATCATAAGAAAGGACAAGGGAGTATTGCATAGTATGGAGGCATATGATGCGAGAACAACCAAATACAATAGGCTCAAGTAAACAACCATGCTTCACAAGTAATATGTCCAAGTCTCCATTATCAATAAGCATAGCAAGTTGGCACTCAATACAAGGTGCTATGAGAGATGCAACTAATGGAGACAAGAGACAATGATCATGACAAATCAAGCGAGAGGCATCAAAATATATGTCATCAACACAAGAAAGCGAGTAAGAATGGAACATGGGTGATGCGACAAAGCAAGCAATCATAGTGATCAAGTCAAACTAGCTAGTAGTGCGAAGATGCAACGTACTAGAGGTAATCATGGCAATCATGTCACGTGTGTAAATAGTGGGCATATATAATCCACATGACATATCACAAGCATGAAAACAAAATATGATCAAAGTAGGTTCATGGTGTTGGCGAGAAGTCCTATGTAAATAGCAATGGGACATCATGACTCTCCCAACACAACAAGCGTCAATAGCATGGGGCACAAAGAAATCATGAAAATAGCAACAAGTATCTCCACCAAGCATGCAAATACACATAGGAGTAGCATAATGGTGAATGGTGGGTAGATGCAAGTAAGGGTCACAATTGCATGGCAAAATCATGTAAAGAGGCATAGCATGCAAAGTGAACACGATAGTATGGGCATAAGGTGACAAGTGGTAAATATCCCATAGCCGCGTGAGAGCCAAGTAGAATAGAAGCGCGTAGTCGTTGCGCGAAGAGAACGGTCTGCAGGACAATCCATGGGATCCCAAATCGTCGTTGCTCTCAAGAGCTCGTTTCCTCAACTCTTGGGATTGAGAGGTTGACGAGTATACATGAGTACCTACACAAAACAAAGACAAAGGGAAATTTGTGTGTGTGTGGTATATGTAGACATCATCCATCATGATGCGCACGTGCTTGCTTTGGTTAGCACAAAATAGCCATTGCTCAAATAAATGAGATGCGTGATACAGAAACATGTCATCCATCATGATGGGTTTGTTATTATGTATAGCATAATGGAGACTCAAATTGTGTAATGCATCACGAGAAATATGTAAAGCATTTTTATTCATGGAATGTATATGGTGCATGCAATCATGGGAATCATGCAAAGTATGGAATGCATCAAAATCTCCAAATATGTACGAGGAATCTATGGGGGTCTCCTCATGAGCATAGTGGAAACATCACATGGAGAATATTGACAACATCCAAAACAATGCATATTTAGATCTATGTGATCATGGCATGACATAGTAGATGAATTACACAAATCATGTAAAGGAAGCATGGCAATATCATCACATGAAAAACAAAAGCCAATGACCATCATCTCGTCATCTATGACATAAGTGCAAATGGGATGTATTTTAATGGGGCATGCATAGTTACTATGTTGAGATTGAAATGATGCGATATGAGAAATCTCACTCATAGCTTATGACAAGTTTAAAGGATTATCAATCATGATGTTACCAAAAGAACTTTCACATGATATCCTATGGAGCATAGCATCACAACTAGGCAACTCAACATGCTCATCATCATATTCATCATAAATTTGGTAAGTCATGACATGAGGAAGTCGCACTAGCATGAAGCATGGGAATAGGTGGATCAACATCATGCAAGCAATCCTTGGTGAGATAATCCACTAGTGGGACAAGTGAAGGTCCATCACCTATATTACCTTTGGAGAATCGCTCATGTGTTGTAGGTGAGGTGTCGAAGATCCACTCGTTGTCATCTTCATCTTGACGGAACCATGTGGGGGGTGCATCATCATCCACCATGGCCATCATCGTCTCCATTGGAGGGATGGACTCATCGATGATAGGCATGTCGTCATGTAGGAGACCTAGAACCAAAGAACAAAATATACTCGGAGTAGAGGTTAAGTCGTTAGAAATCATAGTGGCCTCACATGCCGTGTCAACTACCTCACTTACTAAGTGTTGTGGCTCACTCACTCCCTCTTGGATGCTCTCACCCGTATGGTTGGTGGAGTCACTCAAATGGCTCTCAACCTCACACAGGATGTGTGGAATGCTCTCATGTGTGGGGCTAGTGGTGGTCACACTCATCCCCTCATAGGAAATTCTCTCAATGTCACACATGGTGGAGTCACTCATGTCACTCATTTGGTGGTGGCTCTCCTCACATGGGAATTGGGGCATCTCGTCATATGTGGGTGTCGGAGAGATGTAGGTGCAAATGTCTCCAGTCTCAACTCCTATTGCCGCCTTGGTTGAAGGGATAGTCCCATGCTCAACCTCCTCACCCATAACGCCTCCAAAGATGAATAACGTAGGATGTGGCAAAACATCACTCTCCTCCAAGACCAAAGATAAAGAATCATGTACGATCTTGTAGCTTGACCCGGAGTATGAGTCCAATATGGGTGCCATCTTCATGTTGTTGAAGAAGTTCATGCTCGTCGCCGTGGTCGAAGGGGATGGCCCTTGCTCGACCTTCTTGTCACCGTCTTGTTATTGGAGGCCCATATGATGTGTCACCTTGTAGCTCGTCTCCATGACCGAAGGGAACTTCCCATGCTCAGCCATCTTCCTTGAGGGGCTTCCGAAGATGGAAGTGTCGCCCTCACTTGTAGGTGGTCGCCTTGGACTTGATGAAGTCGTTTTAGGCGTACTCGTGGATAGTAGGCAAACATGTCATACGTCCAAAGGCGAAGATGCCTTGATAGCACTTGGCGAAGATGCCTAAGTGGTGGTGGTAGTCGTAGCTCTATCTTGGTGGTGCTTGTCTCGCGGTCTTCTCTTTTGCTCATGAAGCTTGGACTTGGCGTAAAGTAGGGCTTGTTGGGACTTGTACATTTGCGCTTGGCGAGCATCTTCATGATGATGTTGTCATTGTCGTGCTTGAGCTCGATGGTGTTTCGTCGTCATCATGCACATGATGCTTGGAGGTGACTTGTCCTTCATGACGATGTGGATCACGAATGTAATGGTGGTTGCCATGGAGATGTGGACATGGATGAATTGCGCTTGCATCGCTTGGGCGCTCCGAAGATGATCGACTTGGTCTCTGCCGCCTTGAAGATGACGAAGGGGAAGTAGACTTGATTAAGGCCTGAATCTCCTCCATCCTTGCATCTTGCTCCTCCTTTTGTGTGGAAAGCTTGTTGTTGATGTACTCCCTTTTCCTTGCTTCGAAGTGACGAATGTCCATGGAGAGGTTCTCGATGCGCTCTCGCAAGGTAGAATGTGCACCTTGCATTTGTTGTTCTAGACCGAAGATGGATGCTTTGGTGATGTATTTGTTCACGCCGTCCTTGTTGTCGAAGACCGGAGATGAAATGACTTGCCTATCCATCACAAGACTCGAGCAAATATGAGTGGAAGAAAGGAGAGAACTATACCAACTGTACCTTGACCGATGTTGAAAATGGATCAATGAGCACTCAATGATGTAACAAGGAAATAGCGCAATTGGTACCGATCTCGTCAATTTCTCACACATACACAAATAAAGCTTATGGTGGAGCTCGATGAGGATAGTGGCACAAAAATTTGATGCAAAATGTTAGCAAGAGTTAATAATGTTGAAAGAGATTCACAAATTCACAAGTAAAACAAGTAGACCAATAGCAATGTGGGCACATGGAAACACACACATGGATATATAAATGGGGTCGTGCAACCAATGAATGAGCTCAAAATGTGGAATCCACGGAAAACGCTCATGTTGCACAACTCAAGACAGACGCTAGCATGATTGCTCAATAGGCGGATACGACACTTGTGCACAACCTATAAATTGCAACAACTTCTATCCCAAGTATGCTATATGTATGATGTTCTGGTGGTACGATCCAAGATGATCGCATATGACAGTGTTATGTTTAATGTAGTATGATGCTATGTCTCTTGCTTACAAGCTTCTTTGCTCTTTCTCTTTTTCTTCAAAGCTTTATTCCTTTTTTGTATGGCCACTTTTGCACAATGCACAAGCCAAGATAGCAATTGTATATATGCAGGAAGAAACTTGTGGCCCAAGAGATGATATGATACCAAAATGATACCAAATGAGATGGTATGTATGCAATGGGAGGTATAGATCAATGATCACTTATGTGCACATGTAACGTTGCCGACAATACTCAAAGGCTAGTCTTGATAGGCAAGTGACGCAAAATGGGCTAGTGGTTAACAATGTAATGTCAAGGAGAATGCACAATGATGTCGTCGAGGTTACCGTACGTGGTGATGATGAGAGGCGGTGTTGCCGATGTCGACCCGTTCCTAGTTAGCCGAAACACCCTAGGAAACGGTGAAAAAACCACAAACTCAAAATCTCCTAAGGCAAATGTCAAATGGTGGTAGCGGAATGCGGTGGTAGTTTGCCCTCGGCAATGCGGAAGTGGAATGATGGGCTATACACGTGCCGGAGTTGAAGTTTCCATCCCTAAGTAGCTGAAACACCTTAGGAGACACAAGCCACAACTCAAACAAGTTCAAACAAAAATTGGGTTAAGTTGGGGTGGCGAAAGTGTCTGTTGGACAATGGGTATGTGGAAGTGGTGGTGGTGGTTGATGAAGAAGTAACCATCCCTAAGTAGTTGAAACACCTTAGGAGCCTCAAGCCACAACTCAAACAACCACCAATACTATGGGGATCAAAATAGGTTAGGTTGCGGAAGGCTATGGTGGTTATGCGGATGATATGGTGGAACCTAGGCAAACTTTCCAAATTTCGGAACAATTGATGGAGTCAAATAATGTTGGTGGTATTTTTGTGGGATAGCGATGTCAATAGCTTCAAAACAAGCTAAAGAACGTCAAAAAATGGAGTTTGGATGAATTAGTTATGAACGAAACAAAAATCAGTCGAAGTCTGAAACTACAGGTATCGGACATCCGGAAATGGACGGATATCCGGTCGTGGGACGTCCGGTGGGGGTCGGGAATCCGTTGTTTCAACTCGGGTTTGGGGTTCCAGTTGTCCGGTGAAGGGCGTACGTCTGGTGGGTCGGGATCAACGCGGGATTTGAGCTTTGGGACACGATTTTGGGCGGAGGGATTTTGGGCTCAAAATTGACAAGATTTTGTGGATGAAAGATGGTGAAACTTGGGGAAATGCTAGATCCACTCGAAACATAGCAAATCCATGGATCAAAATCAACAAAATTTCATCATACCAACAAATGACAAAAAAATTTGGGGCTATTTTTGGTGGGGATTTTTGAAATTGGGAAGAACATAACAAAATCAAGCTAGAAAACAAGGGTAGGGGCTCCAAATTCGTGATCAACCTTGCTCATGATACCAAGATGATGTAGGATAGAACCCTAGCGGCCCGATCTTTCACAATTGTAGGGAATCCTACGAAGAACACGAGGAGAAATCACCAGGGGAAACACGAGAGAATCACTCAAACCAACAAGATTCGATTACACATGTGCTAGATCCTCGAAACACAAAGAGATACACGATTCAAATCCAATAAAGGACGATACAACTAGCTAGTTCATCTCCATGAGGAGGTCTTGAGGGGTCTTCCCATGAAGGGGTCTTGAATTCAAAGTGGATCTTCTCCGAAGAGGGAACGGTCTCTCTCGGCGGAGTAGATACGGATGGATGAGCAAAGCTCTATCTTACAAATGAGCTAAACCAATGCTGCCCCTAGCTAGGAGGATGGGTTGTCCTATTTATAGTCATAGTGCAATTGGGGGAGAAGTGAAGGGGTACATGGGACTTGGCCCACAACACTGTGCGCGGATAGGTGTCGGACGTCCGGGGGGTATCGGTGTCTGGTGGCTCACGGGCGTCCAGACGCCTGGTAGTCGCTGGACTTCTGCTAATTTAGCTCGGGTCTGATGGTGTCGGTTGTAAGGTGGAGGCCGGACGTCCGCTCACTGGGAGGTGTGGCCGGTCGTCCGGTGGAGGCCGGACGTCCGCTCCCTGTAGCTTTCGTTGGACAGGACTTGGGTAGGCTAGGGCTTCAGGTGTCGGTCGTCCTGTCCCGACTGGTCGTTCGGTGGCTGGAGCTTCATTGGCAGCTCTTCTTCTTGTTCCTCGTACCTTGTGTCCTCATCATCTTGTCCGTTGGATGTAGCTGCTCTGTGGCCTTCCTCCAAATACCTGATCACGCATAGTGTTTCCCTTGAGGTAGTAGCCATGTCTCATGTGTAGAGAGTGGTAGTTCGGAGACGAGTGAGTTCACCTTGTGTCCAGTGGCGTATAGTTGAGGTCCCATCTTATGTATCCTCGGGTCATGGGGAGTGGTCGAAGTGAACATGGGGATGATCGTAGGATGCTTCGTATCATGTTGTGTGATGTTTGAAAAGCCAATGAACAACCAAAAAGTCCCAACACTGCGTGAGGTGTCTTCACGGACTATATACTCCCACCATAACACAAACAAAAAAGATTCTACCTTGCTGGTCAAACTAACCTCTCTGCCGGCTGTTGGTCGAAGTGATGGACGACGACCTCGTGGGCCCATAGAAAACATCACACAGAAGTGAGTGTCGTGTTGGACAACTACCGACTGCATGTGGCCAAAACATGTATCTATGAAAGGGTTGTGTAATGTTTTAAATAACGAATTCATGACTTTGATATGGCACCTGCCTCACAAAACGGCCAACCCACACGGTGGCTCACGACTCGTAGTGTACTGCCACCCCCCACCTAGACGCGCACGCGTGCGCGCGCACACACACACACACACCACGCATCCACCGCAACTACGATACATGTTAAATTTTCCCGGGTGAACATATGTTACCAAAGGAGGGGCGTTCTAATTTAAAAAACAGAGACCATTAAGACATTTTAGTACATTGATTGATTTTCTAGGGGTATAATGTGCAAAAATCAAATTTGAGCTACATGCACACATGATAGTGCAGCTAAATGGTTTGGAAAAATGCATGTGTCTCACTGGTTGCATGTTTACTCCCCGTGCTAGAAATTTCAAACATAGAGGATCTTGATTTTTTAAATCCAATACATCCAAACTTATTTGAAATTCATCAAACTTATCGTGTTGTCATTTGGACACCAATACACAGTGGCATTGTACTTTTTGTCAAATTTGAGAGAAGTTTTGATGTAATCTTTGTCTTCTTACAAACGAGAGATTATTAATAATTGGGAACCAATTTCGCAAATGGACTATTTATTCAAACCGTGGGCGTTAGACCAATAATGGATACTTGCCATGCTTCGGTTAAGTAATAAAGCGGCATCATTAATCATCAAAATAGAAAAACAATATACATGCCACCACGCGACCCGTGTGCCGTGTGAGCAGGCGTGAGTTTATGGGATGCATGCGAGCAGTCCGCTGCACAGGTAGACCGGGAGGCATACATGCAGGTGTATGAATTGACGGGAGGCGTGCTCGCTATGTAGTGTCAGCGAGAGGCGTGCACGTAGCTGTGTGAAATGACGATAAGCATGCTAGCAGTCCGGTGCGCAGGCTCACCGAGAGGCAAGCCAGCGGTTTTACCGCCTCCCGCCTCTCTCCCACTACGGACCCTCCCACTACTCCATATTAATGGCGCACCCAAGCGGACGTACCCCCATCCTCGCCACACACACAATCCTCTCTCTCTCCGCCTGCATCATGATGCCGCTCTTAATCCTCAAAGCCGCCAGTGTATGAGGATGCCGCCGAAGCGCCCCATCGAATGGAGTGGTGATGCCGGGCTGCTGAAGCACCAGAGCACGGCGTGAAGATGGAGACAGAGGTTGTCGTCACCGCCAGCAAGGTATCGCTGCACCCTGACGTCATCGACGATGTCGTGCTACCACAGCCGGAGCTGGAGGTCCACACTGACTCCAGTGAAGACTTGGGCGACGATTCCGGCGACGACTCCGACAACGATGAAGAACTGGTTAGTCATCTATACCCATTTATATGTCAAATACATCCTACAGTTTCTCTAGTTACTCCTGCCTCCCCCTTTTTGGAATAGAAATCCTATGGTTATGTTCTCCCAATCCATGAAATCTGAGTAAGTTTCATTAGATCCATGTATTTTAGTGATTGTTTGAGTGGTACAAGTGATAAGTGATTAGTTGTTTCATCTGTGCAAATGATTTCTGCTAATAATCCGACTAGGGTTAGTGTTCGAGCTAATAATTCCTACCCAGGTCATGACAATTGATTTTGAATGACCAACATATATGTTTGTGCCATTATTTTCTTCAAGATTGGTCTGTACATAAACGATTGTGCTTACAAATTGAACCATAATCTCTGGATATGTCTAAAAACACAGCCATAAATACCTAATCCTACTTTATGGCATGTAAACATTGATTTTATGCCAAATTTTGGCAACTACCAAATGTTTGCTAGAGATTACTTCGAAATTTGATGCCACATTTTTTTACTATATTTATAGGTGCTATCTGACGATGTCGACGCCGAGGATGAAGATGGCCAGAGGAGGTACAAGTGACAAATCCTCAGGGAGCTTTATGCGGAAATGCATAACAGGCATATTAGGACCTGGAACTGGGGCTATCGATGCCCTTGTTGCAACCAAAAGCTTCATGAGGCGTATCAAAGTGTTCTAGCACATGCAAGAGGACGAGCCGTTGGCTCCTTTAGGCAGAAGCATTCTCACAGGGTGGTGCACGCCACGTATGCTGAGTACCTGGAGAAGCTTTGGGATCATGCCGGCAGATGAGATGAGATGTGGGATTGAACTATGTATGGCTCTGTAGTGTCTTAATTATAAATGCGCTTGAGTATGCTTAATGACGGTTGAACTATGCTGGTGTACGCTTATTATCTATGCTTGATATGTTTAATCTATGTTTAATTATGTCTAAATGATGGATATGGATGCAATCAGTTCGGTTGATGGAATCTATCGCTGTCCTGGTTTATTGGTCCATTTGTAATTTGAGTTAAGTTTTGACCAAGAATTTAACTGACAAAATGTTAGTGCAGGTCAGCAAAAATTATATCGTTGGATGCATATTTGAACATAGTGTTCAATGATATAATTTTAGGTGACATGCATAAACATTTGTTAGTTAAATCTTTGGTCAAAATTTGCCACAAATTACAAAGGGGACCAATAAACCAGGATGGAGGTAGCACGTCAATCACACACGGTTCCCAAATTGGAACCGTGTGCAATGGCTTTCATTTTCCCAGTTACGTCGACCACACACGGTTGGCTCTAGCAAATCGTTGCCTCCGAAACTCTTTGTGGGACAGAAAACCCTCACCAACCAACTAAAACAAGAAAAAAGAATACCCTCACTATCCCCACGTCACAAAACCCTCACCTCACCCGTCACCCCCTTCGGTCCCCATTCACACCTACACAAGCTCCTCCGCGACTCTGCATGGCACCGCCTATCGCCGCGGAAACCACTTAGCTCGACGCCTGTCACTGCCGCCAGGCTGCCGGCAAACCCCACCGCATTTCGCCACTTCCGCTTGCAGGCGCCTATCGCCATCGACTTTCTCGACACTGATCGCAGTCGACCCAGCTCCGCCGGTTTGGGGAATCCACCGTATTGAGGTTTTTTGCTCATGGACAACAAGGTAACTAATTTAATGAGATATTATCTCATCTCTTATCCCAGTTCATCTGCGCCCTTTAATCACCCAGCCGAAATTACCGTGAATTCATTTTATTCGAGCTAATTTGAGGGTTTTGTTTCATTCATAGAGTGTACAATGAGCAGACACATCAGGACTTTGCGACCTCGTCCAGACATCCATGGAGTTCCATCTCATCGTACCAGATGACTTGAGGATGCACGCGATATGTTCAATCTCACCCTAAATCGGTTGGCATGGCCTACTTTCCTAAACATATACTATATATTGCTACATTTGGATAAAAGGTGCCACGTGCAGCATATATGTCAAAGGGGATTTCTTCCTCTTCTTAATTAGGCAAATTAATGATGTTTTGTTCTTTCGATTACTCTCATATTTCTATGACATCATGGTTACCCTTTCGGTTTACTTATAGATTTTTGTCCTTTGATTTCAACTGTTGTACAGTTCTTTCAATTTCGCCCATACTTGCATGTTACCATATTATTTAACAATCCTACCATTTTCTGCAGCACGTCCCTTGCTATGCAATAGCATCTGTTGTACACAATCTTGCCCTTTACATAAATCAAGGCTGCAGGGATGTCATACTGAACACAAACCATGGATTTACAATCGTTCCTTCTGTAAGACTTGATGTAGGTGGTCACTCCTATTCTGCCATGGGCCTTTGGACAGAAATTTCTAAGTTTTATGTACTCAAAGCTGGCACTAGAGTTGCACTGCACATAAAAGAGGCTTGTCATGAGATATATGATAACTTCCTCGACGATATCATCCATCCATACTTTGTTCGAAGTAAGTGTTCTTTTCAAATATCCGCATTGACTTACCCAGCAATATAAAAGGAGTTGTGTAGTTTTTAAGCAACCAATTGTTATTCCATTTTGTTACTCTATTCCTACGTACTAACTTCTAGTTACCAATACACTTTTCTATTGCCATGTTTTAACTAAATTCCTTGTACTCCAACTTCTATCAGAAAGCGCCACTGACGAGGAGACTCTGGAGGTGGAGAACGGGGGCGCCAACAAGCGGAGGCGGGTCGAGCAAGAACCGCAAGCGACTCCAGCAGGCCTAGACTTCATTAGCAGCCTACCCGATGATATGTTGATAGTCATCATCTCCCTCCTCCCAATCAAATATGGGGTGCGGACAACCGTCATTTCCCGACGATGGCGCCCCCTATGGCACTCCACCCCTCTTGACCACATCGACACCCACGAGCTCTGCGATGGCTATCGCAAAAGCTTGGTTTTGTTCTCCCAGATCCTCGGCAGTCACCATGGCCCAACCAGAGGCCTTAGAATGGATAAGTTCCGTTCCAACTGCAAGGACCAAGCCAAGCTTGATGAGTGGTTCCGATCCCCCGCTCTAGATCAGCTTGGGGAGCTCACTTTTGATGATGGGCATATGCGCTCGTTGCTAATGTCCGTGCTCTGCCTCGCGCCAACGCTGCACATCGCCAACTTCATGAACTGTCACCCCCCCCTTAATGACGCGCCCGCTCTTATTCTACCACGACTGAAGCACATTGAGCTCATCGTCGTCTGCCTCCCAAACGGTGATATGGAGTGCCTGCTCCATGGCTTTACTGCACTCGAGTACCTTCTTCTTTAGGCGATCAATGGGTTAAGTAGCTTCCACATCACCTCCACGACTCCCCGGACTATTTATGTGTGTTTCTGGTGTTGCAACAAGACATCACAAAATGTGTACCACAGTATGGTCATTGAGGACACACCTTCACTTGACAGATTACTTGTAGTTGATCAAGAAGGTCCAACAAGAATCAATGTCATTCCTGCACCGGAATTGATAGTGGTGAGCTACTCGTCTGACAAATACTCCGAACTTATTATTGGATCCACAAACGTTCAGGTACAACAGTCGCCTTCTACCTCTCCTTCTTGAAATTAACATTATTTCCAATTTTGAAGATGTATGTTCATCTGTCATCCAGAAAATGATTCTGACAAGCTTGACCCTGAATCTGTGCACAGTGAAGGTATTGGCACTAGAATCTACCGGCCCCAACCTGGACCAAGTTGTCAGTTTCATGAGATGTTTTGCGTGTCTGGAGAATCTATATATTGAGGTGATGTTCCTTTCCTGTTAAATGTTAACCATAAGGGAGTTCAATTTTTAACACCTTTTCCCAAGTTTACAATGACAATGTACTACGATTTCTGATGGAATTTTGGAGGATTTCAGTACATACATGCCCCCCCCATATTTGTTACTTGATCCATATGGTTATAATCCATAAGCATTTCTCCTTTGGATTCATCTGTACTAGTTTTCTTAGGGAATTTTTCATCCACTCCAACCTCTTGAAGAAGGCTACATTTTTTAGATTGTAATCAAATGCCCATGTTAATCATGTCGGATCAAAGATGGCACGTTAGTGCATTTTACAAATCCAGCAAACCAAATAGGCTTATACTAGTTTTCAAAACTACATGTAGGCACTAACACGTTTTCTTCTTTTGCAGATAAGATTAGGCCCGGTGGTGGATAATGTTCTTGGGTTCTATGGTAGGGTGCGTTGACTGCAAATTAAAATTTTCCTACGCGTAGAACAACCAGGAACATGCTACGGGAATGGATCATAGATCGTTACCACTAGACGCGCAGTGCCGTGCAGCGGAAGAAGAGTTGGGGCAGCGCGTCCGTGTAGTTCGTCTCCTCCTTGTCCGATCTCCCTTGAATAGTCGGTCATCCGATCCCACGTTACAAGTTCGTCGGAGCGGTGCAAGTGCACCGCCTCTAACGGTATCCGCGCGTGCAGGAGGAACACCGTGCGGCGGACTGCTAGGACCGATCACACAGTCGACGGTGAGTGGAGGTGGCTATTCACAACACATGCAAACCCTAGTGACAGCACCGAAGTGATCAACCGCATGAGTGTTGTAGCGACCAGACCTTAAACAGTCTGATCTCTATGCATCAGTTTCATCCCTGGATCGGTAATGCTGACACGCAAAGTACTTGAGGATTTATAAGAGTTTCAATCACACACTTATTATATCGAATGTCTCAAAAGAGAACTTATTACAATAAATATGGCTTAAGGCCATCTAAAACGATAACAGCGGGAGGCTTGGAAGATAAAGGGAGTCCATCAACTCCAACGGCATCACTGAGTGAAAGACAACGACCTATGGCACCTTACTCGTCGTCTGAAAAGTTTGCAACATGAACGTTGCAGCCCGAAACGGGTCAGCACATGGAATATGCTGGCAATGTAACACAAGAGAGTAATGAACAGAATAATGCTATCACTACATGCATATATGGCTGGTGGAAAGCTCTATGGTTACAGTTTTTCATAAAGCCAATTTTTCCCTACAACAAAGGAATAAATTTTATTTAACTATCATGGTAGTTGCTATGAGAAGGTTCCTCCAACTCAATCCCAGTTAAACATCATCATTAAACCCAATCAATTTATATTTAGAGTGATGAGATCAACATGATAGTCCAAGAACTAGATACTCAAAACGTCCATAACCGGGGACACGGCTAACCATGATTAGATTGTACACTCTGCAGAGGTTTGCGCACTATTCCCCACAAGACTCGAATACATCCATGGTCAGAGAAACGAGACACAGTCTTTCTGAAACAATAACTCTTTACTCTGGGTGGAAAGTTACACCTACTTTCCCCTACATCTGCTAGCCCACCACCGAAAGAGGTCTTGCAACATACTCAACTATGCTAGAGCCCATAATAGCTAGTGGATGCACACGGAAGTTTCTAGCATGAATAATCTTATGATCCTTTTGAGACTGGGTGGCAGTCCATAGGATAATCACACGGTAACCCCGGGATTTCCAAAAAAACAGGCAACTCTGGGTACCCCAGGTGCCTCAATCCGCCCAGATGTGTATTAAAGTAGCCAACTTAAGTTAACCATTAAATAACAATACTCACATCTTTCATTGATACACTCACCCAATCCACGTCTACAAGCATAGCATAGCACTATAAGCAACATAGAAGTAACTTCCCAAAGGTTTGATAATAAACAGGACAATAGGTACTACCTCATCTACTTCCCAAAACCCCCATGTTAAAATCACATCCTAACCATGCAATTGTTTGAGGATTGATCTAATGCAATAAAACTGGGTAGTAAATAGGTATGATCAAAGTGTTACTTGCCTTGCTGATGATCCGTGAAACCTAGAGACTCGTAGTAGCACGCTTCGCACTCTGGGTACTCTATCGCAAACAAACAAGCATACAATAATCACTCAACTAGAAGCACGGGTAAAACTCAATTAAGAGATCTAACCAGAAAGTTCAACTTAAGAACTCCGGTTTGCAAACAGAATCAAACCAAACGAAGCAATGAAACTCAAACGGTGAAAGAAACAAGCTCCGTTTAATAATCTGGACTTAAGTCAAATTTTACAGTAGCAAAAACTTGTTTAAGTTGGTTAAACAGAAAGAGGGCTTTGAGACAAAACTCTAGGCGCTTGAATCGCCTGATTTCGATAAACGAGCGAAAAGATAAACTAAAACGAAAATCAGGGCAGAAATCACGATCGAAAATAATCGCGGAAAATCCCTGAAAAAGAAAAACTGATAAACAGGCTAACGAACGAACGTTCGCTGTCTGCGGCTAACGGGTGAAAACCGTTCATTAAAATGAACGAACGAACGGACATTTGCTCAATAACTAAACCAGGAAAAAAAATAAACCGATCTAAAAAACAACCGCAGTTTCTAAAAAACCTACGATTTTCTAACAAAAACCGCGGCGGCGGCTACCTCGACGAATCCGGCGAGGGCGGCGGCGGGTCCGACAGTGGTCGGAGGCGGGTGTGGCAACGGCGACCGGCAGCGTTGAAGGGCGGCGGGTCGGGTGGCGGCGGGATCGGCGGGCGGGGTTCGGCAATGGGACGGAAGCAATGGGCCGGAACTTCATGGCGGCAAGGCTCCCAAGGGCGGCCACAAGTGGCGGATTCCGCGGCAGAAGATAAACCGAGGCAAGGCGGCGGCTAGGGTTTCGGGTGGGGGCTGGCGGCAGCTCAGGCCTTCGGGCTTTAAAGGCCGCCCGGGCTGAGGTGTCCGGGTCAGACATGGCCCACTAAGGCGGTATCTTTTTTTATAAATAATTCCACGTAGAAAAAATAATAAAAGAAATACTAAACGGACTCCAGAAATCCTGAAATAAATTTTCCCCGTCCTCTAAAAATATAGCGGACAAAGTGAACATTTATTTGGGCCTCTAATGCAATTTTGAAAAACGCATATTTTTCCTAATTCAAAAAAATAGCGATAAAACTCCGAATAAAATCCTTATTTGATGTTAACATTGAATATCCAATATTTCTTTATTTTGGGAAAGTCATTTTATCCCCTCTCTTTTATTTTTATAACAGAAATATTCGAAGAGAAAATAATTAAAATCAAACGATCCTCTTTTCAAAATTTGAGAAAACTCAAATATGAAAATAACGAAATTCCCAACTCTCTCCGTGGGTCCTTGAGTTGCATAGAATTTCTAGGATCAAACCAAAATGCTATAAAATATGATATGCAATGATGATCTACTGTATAACATTCCAAATTGAAAATTTGGGATGTTACAAGTGTGTCGCACCTCCACTTTATATAGGCGTCCGTCGCGGGCTCAACACTTGGGCCTCGCACTGACCCTAAAGCCCACAAGTCTACTCGGCCACAATCCGAATATAGCTCGGATCACATCCGACCAGTGTCCTCGGATCCGACTTCATAGGTTCCTTCCCTTAAGCGCGCGACCCCTTAGGTTCAAGTCGGCTTGGTTGCAGTTTGGATCACCTCCGAACTGCATGGTTGGTAGCGGCCTCTAGCAAGGCATGCCGAACACCAGGCAGACCATGAAGCTGGTTAGGCGAACCTGTACAACATGTCACACTTCTGTTCCCTTTTCCACACGATATATGTTGTCGGGCTCAAGGCGAGATTGTCATCCTTATGCTAGCCCGACCTCTTTCTCGTTCCAGTGATGCTGACCACAAATCAGATTATCTCATAATCCTTGTCCCATGGCCATGCTTATCCTGGTCGGATCACACGAGGGCCCCAGAGTATATCTCTCCTAATCGGAGGGGCAAATCCCATCTTGCTCGACCATGTCTCGCAGCATGGGACTGGACAAACCCGAAACCTACCTTTGTAACTACCCAGTCATGGAGTAGCATTTGGTCGGCCCAAAGCAAGTCTTTCACCATCTCGAGTACATGCGTCAGCTCAGGTATTAGGACATAGAACATGTGTTGTACTAGAGACTCACAGATGACATATCGTTGCGTCTCATAGTTGGGTCTGTCCGACTCGAACCTTATCTCGACTCGAATTCGACTACGTCGAATCCGACCAGATCCTTCCGAGTCCATATTATCCGGTTAGCATCCAATGCTCCAGGGCTAGTGAGACCGAGCCATCCACCGTGTCATATGCTAGTCTAGTCCGATGTATGCCCACACGTCACTTGCGACTAGGGACAATTTAGGATGTATCATACAACACAAGATCTCACAGACAAGTCACGTACTTGCCAACAAATATCATTGATTACATCCAAGGACTAACTTTATTCATAAACACATAGGAAATATCATCATACATGATTGCCTCTAGGGCATATCTCCAACAAATGTGATACAATATAATAGTCACATCGAATCCCTAGATCTGCATCTCTTAGAAATTACTTTGAACTCATACCGAGGGACCTTACCGAAGATTATATTCGCCAGGTTCTTTGTTGTCAGAGCAAGGGTGTTCAAGGTAATGAGGTTTGCCCTACATTTACTTTGCAAAAATGAATGGTTTGTTGATCAGCGCCGGCGGCTACGACAGAATGGAAAAGGCTCTAAAAAGCTGAATTTCATTTTGGAACTTCAGATGACAGAGTAATTAGAAGCCATCATGTCAACCCCATACATGACTTCTCAGTGGTTGGTCCCTTTGCAAAAATGATGAGGTTTCGAAACCAGCCTTACAAGTGGTAATATTAGTTTAAACCTCTCTTATATCCATGTTCAGCAGGTTAGCGCGGGCATTTGCAACTGATGAGATGAATTTCATTTCTAATATGAGTTTGAACCTTGTAATCTTCGAATTTGAGCCATATAACTCTGGAATTTGAACCTTGTAATATTTCGAGCTTTTGTGGTACAATCGTAGAAATGGCATTGTATGAGACTCATATATTGGTAGTACTATTTTGACCTTAATATGCAATGCACTTAGATTTTATTAACCATTCTCGAGTGTGTTTCCCTTGTCGATCTCATCGCAAATGATCTGTAGCTAACTCGACTGCAATCTTCGCCACTATTGCACATAGTTGGTTTCTTCAAACGTGTGCCCTGTAGAGCGCATCATAACCCTTCTCTATAACTTTGACATCATCACCCATGGGTAAACTTATGATCAAAGTCATTCCACACACTTCATTTTTACAAAGCTTTTTTGCCAATAAACGCCCATGATTTGCCCCTCTTCTAGCCGACGCGTGGCCAAACTAGCCGGGCGGGAATCTTGCATGGTAAACTGCGCGGTTGCTCAGGAGCAGGCTCAACAACGATACATTTAGCGCCTCTTCGAGCCCACCTTGGTCAAATGAAACACATGTGGGGTTCTCAAGCATGCAATGGAATCCTCCAGTATGAATGCAGTGACAAGACGTGACGATTACAGGCCGGCCGGCCCCCATTTATTACGGTGGCCATTTAACCCTTGTGTCTCTTCAACCTTTTTGATCGTGCCCCACTATTGCAAGAAGCACACCCACGACAACAAATTCTTAGAGGGTATCCTGCGCGGCTCCAATGGCGCTCCAAGCGGCTACCGACAAGGAGCAGCAGTTCACCATGCATGTTGTGGTGGACACCCACAGATGGTTCACGGAGCTCTTGGTGGTGCACACAAATAACCTGGTCTTGGTGGAGCACTCCATCCACATCATGGAGTTGTTGCTTGCTGAGGAGAAGTATAAGGTGGTCAGGTTCGACCTCGAGTACACCCGTGCTCGTGCCGGGTCTCGTCCCAAGGTCGTCGTCGCCCAGATGTGCGTGCGCAATTGCGTCCTCGTCTACCACTACTGTCTGGCCACAAGGCCTTGTGAGCGTTTTGCTAGGTTTGTCGACAGCGCCCACTACATGTTCGCTACGGTGGACATCACCAACGATCTAAAGGTGCTCAAGAATTTGGGCATCGCCTCCCAGAATCTTGTCGACATCCAGGGCCAATACAAGATCTGGGCCAGCAAGGAGCATGAGAAGGACTCACTGGTTCACCTCGCTGAGGCCATCATCGACCCCTACTACACAGACATGAAGGATTCCTACAATAAGGACAAGCATGCCTGGCACTCGGCCTGGATGGAGAAACTCAACAAATTTCACGTCGTGTACGCGGCCAAAGCGGCCAGGGATCCAGCCGAAAGCAGAGCAATGGCAAGCATCATCGCAACAATATGTAGATGATTAGATGCTTGTTTCTCCTAGTTTAGTATGCATGTAATTGCTTACTTTGGTGTGTGGAAATGTTATGTGTGTAGTCACTTATGTAATTGTATGCTTAATTTGGTTATGCAATATCGTTCTTATAAGTATATATGTTGATGTTCTATAGATAGAGCAAATCACATCGCACACGGACTAAACAATGGAACCCGTCGGTGATGATTTCATCAATCACTCACAATTGTATACCAGCAATCATTTGCCCACAACACACACGGCTTGTTAACAGGAATCGTCTGTGTTGTTATCGGTGTTCCCACACATTTCAAATTACAGACCTCTTTGTCGCGTATCACACACAACCTGTTAAGTTGAACTGTTTCTGCTGTCTTGGCTCAACACAAGCAGTTCATCCGAGTGAACTATATGCCATATATCGCACACTCCTTCATCTGGTTGACTGTTTCTTTTGTGTTGCCTATTTGCAAATAGTTCACCGGAGTGAACTGTATGACGTATATCGCACACACCTTCATCTGGCTGCCTATTTCTTTTGTTCCACCTCATCACAAATAGTTTATTAGGGTGAACTGTATGCCATATATCACACACACCTTGATCTGGCTGCCCATTTCTGTTGTTCTATCTCATCACAAACAGTTCATATGGATCAACCGTATGTCCCGCATCGCATATGCATCTAAAATCTAAACCGTGTTTGATGTATCCACCATCGCAAACATTTTGCATCTTTTTTGACGGGTTTTCTACATCCCCGTTTGTGATTAATGCATCGCACACAGTTTCATCGAAGGGTCTCTGATTGTAGTGTCGCGTTAGCAGCATCCTGCAGTAGTGTAGAGTCATCAGGTGTAGTCGTATCGAGTTGTAAGTAAACAGAAGCTTGGGGATGTTGATACGTCTCGGTCGTATCTATAATTTTTTGATTGTTTCATGCCAATATCCTACAACTTTCATATACTTTTGGCAACATTTTATGTTATTTTTGGGACTAACATATTGATCTAGTGCCCAGTGCCAGTTCCTGTTTGTTGCATATTTTTTTGTTTCGCAGAATATCCATATCAAACATAGTCCAAACGCGATAAAAATTCACAGAGATTTTTTTTGGAACATATGTGATTTTGGGAAGCGGAATCAATGTGAGACGATACCCGAGGGGCGCGCCCCCTACCTAGGGCGTACCTGAAAGGCTTGTGGCCACCCCGAAGGTTGGTTGAAGGTGTCCTTCGGCCGCAAGGAAGCTTATATCCGGATAAAAATCGTGTTCAAATTTCAGCCCAATCAGAGTTACGGATCTCCGGATATTTAGAAAACGGTGAAAGGCCAGAAAACAGGGTCGCAAAACATAAGAGAAACAGAGAGAGATCCGATATCGGAGGGGCTCTCGCCCCTCTGCCGCCACGGAGGCCATGGACCAGAGGGGAAACCCTCCTCCCATCTGGGGGTAGGTCAAGGAAGAAGAAGAAGAAGGAGGAGGGGGCTCTCTCCCCCTCTCTGCCGGAGCCGCCAGAACACTACCGGGGCCATCATCGCGACGATAATCTACACCAACAACTTCGCCACTGTCATCACCAACTCTTTCTCCTCCTCTATGCAGCAGTGTAACACCTCTCCTCGCTATAACCTCTACTTAAACATGGTGCTCAATGCTATATATTATTATCCAATGTTATGTGGCTATCCTATGATGTTTGAGTAGATCCGTTTTGTCCTATGGGTTGATTGATGATCATGATTGGTTTGAGTTGTATGTTTTATTATTGGTGTTGTCCTATGGTGCTCTCCGTGTCGTGCAAGCGTGAGGGATCCCTGCTGTAGGGTGTTGCAATATGTTCATGATTCGCTTATAGCAGGTTGCTAGAGTGACAAAATCTTAAACCCGGGTAAGGGGGTTGTTACATATGGGAGTAAAGAGGACTTGATACCTTATAATGCTATGGTTGGGTTTTACCTTAATGATCTTTAGTAATTGCGGATGCTTGCTAGAGTTTCAATCATAAGTGCATATGATCCAAGTAGAGAAAGTATGTTACCTTATGCCTCTCCCTCATATAAAATTTCAATAACGATTACCGGTCTAGTTATCGATTGCCTAGGGACAAATAACTTTCTTGTGACAAAAATCTCTCTAATAAAACTAACTTAATTGTTTCTTTATCTAAACATCCCCTAGCTTTTATTTACGTGTTCTTTATTATCTTGCAAACCTATCCTATCGCACCTACAAAGTACTTCTAGTTTTATACTTGTTCTAGGGAAAGGAACGTCAAGCGTGCGTAGAGTTGTATCGGTGGTTGATAGAACTTGAGAGAATATAAATTCTACCTTTAGCTCCTTGTTGGGTTCGACATTCTCACTTATCAAGAAAGGCTCCAATTGATCCCCATACTTATGGGTTATCATGTTGCACCATTGCAACAACAACAACCACAACCACCTCCATGTCGCGATCCAGCCCTTCACTGGGTAAAGCATGTTCCTCTTGAGGAGGGCCAAAATTCTGGTGCCGCTGCTACTGTTGTTGTTGCTTCTGCGGCTCCTGCTGCTACTGCCGAGGAGGACGACGATTACGAGGGCAATTACGAGGATTAGGAGGTGCACAACCATAACTACGTGCAACCACCAGCACCACCACTAGGTCGTCCTCATGCATATATTCGCAATGACAGGGCTGCACCACCACCTCAGGTACGAGATCATGACCATCTTCCTAAACTAAAATTGAATATTTTGACTTTTGATGGTAGATACATTCCTGTTGTATTTCTTACTTGGGAGTTAGAAACTAAACAACATTTTACATGTTTACAATATCCTGAGGATAAAAGTGTTGCTGCTGCTGTTTGTACATTCACTAGTTTTGCTTGTGTTTGGTGGTCTGAACATTGTAGATTATATCATGATAATATCCCAACTACTTGGCCGACTTTGGAAAATGCTATGCATACTCGTCAGGTTCCACCAAATTATCAACGTGAATTACTTCAAAAATTGCAGCGTATAAGATAGGGAAAAATTCTGTGGAGGAATATTACAAAGTAGCATGATTACATGTGGTATTGTTGAGGATAACGAAGATATGCTTGCATGTTTTATGGGTGGGATAAATAGAAAGATTCAGACCATTTTAGAGTATAACAAGTATAACAATATCAATCATTTATTCTATCTTGCTTGCAAAGCTAAAAGTGAAGTGCAGGATCGACATACATTGGCGCGGACTAACTTTTCAGCAGGCCAAACTTCATCATGGACACCATGTGCATCCTCTACTTCCACATGTTCTGCTGCACCGGCACCTCCGTCAGCTATCACCTCCAACCATGATACAAGAAAGCAGGCACAACCACCACTATCTGCCAAGAGCATACCTTCCGGTCATGCATAGAGCTCTTCATCCATGTCATCAACAGTGCAAACACATGATATTATTTGTCTTCATTGCAAGGGTGGAGGTCATTATGCGAGAGAATGACAATCTAAGCCTATGATGATTGGTACTGTGGATGGTGGGTGTGACGCCCCCGATTCAATCGTACACTAATCATGCACGCAAACGTGTACGATCAAGATCAGGGACTCATGGGAAGATATCACAACACAACTCTAAAAGTAAAATAGTCATACAAGCATCATAATACAAGCCAGGGGCCTCGAGGGCTCGAATACAAGTGCTCGATCATAGACGAAGTCGTGGAAGCAACAATATCCGAGTACGACATAAGTTAAACAAGTTTGCCTTAAGAAGGCTAGCACAAACTGGGATACAGATCGAAGAGGCGCAGCCTCCCGCCTCGATCCTCCTAAACTACTCGGTCGCCGCCGCAGACTGCACATAGTAGTAGGCACCTCCGAAAGTAGTAGTCATCGCCGACGATGGCGTCGCCTCTGGTTCCAACATCCGTCATGCAACCGTAAAGAAAGGAAAGGGGAAAAGGGGAAGAAAGCAACCGTGAGTACTCATCCAAAGTACTGCAAGCAAGGAGCTACACTACATATGCATGGGTATATGTGTAAAGGGCTATATCGGTGGGTCGAATCTGCAGAATGCCGAATAAGAGGGGATAGCTAATCCGCCGAATACTACGCTTCGCAGCCTCCGTCTTGCAAAGATGTAGAAGAGAGTAGATCAAGTCCTCCAAGTAGCATCGCCAAGTAGCATCTCCAAGTAGCATCTCCAAGTAGCATCGCATAGCATAATCCTACCCGGCAATCCTCTCCTCGTCGCCCTGTTAGAGAGCGATCACCGGGTTGTATCTCGCACTTGGAAGGGTGTGTTTTATTAAGTATCCAGTTCTAGTTGTCATAAGGTCAAGGTACAACTCCGGTCGTCCTTTACCGAGGGACACGGCTATTCAATAGATTAACTTCCTGCAGGGTGCACCACATAACCCAACATGCTTGATCCCATTTGGCCGGACACACTTTCCCGGTCATGCCCGCCTCGGAAGATCAACACGCCGCAGCCCCACCTAGGCACAACAGAGAGGTCAAGACGCGGTCTAAACCTAAGCACGCAGGGTCCGGGCCCATCGCCCGAGCACACCGCACGCTGCGCGGCGGCCGAAGCGTAACTAGTCCCCTAATACAAGAGCAGCTTACGTTCCAATCCGGCGCCGCCGCCGATTGTCGACGCCTAGAAGGCTTCGGTGATACCACGACGCGGGATACCCATAACTACTCCCGCGTAGATGGTTAGTGCGATAGACCAAATGGCCGACTCGGATCAAATACCAAGATCTCGTTAAGCGTGTTATTATGAAGCAACCACGACGCCGACCAGGCCAAGCCCACTGCCTCCTAGGTGGTCTCAACCTGCCTGCCGCTCCGCCACAAAGTAACAATGGGGCCGCGGGAACCTGTGCCCACCTCTACCGGATGGAGCCACCGTCCTTTCGGCCCCTCATCGTAATCGCGGGTACTCATCGGTGACCCGACTTTAGTCACCATCTGTATAGTATGTATGTATGTATATATATACCCGTGATCACCTCCCGAGTGATCACGGCCCAATAGTATAGCAAGGCAGACTGACAAGAATGTAGGGCCAATGCTGATAAACTAGCATCCTATACTAAGCATTTAGGATTGCAGGTAAGGTATCAACATATGTAGCAACAATGTCAGGCTATGCATCACAATAGGATCAACGGAAAGCAGTAACATGCTACACTACTCTAATGCAAGCAGTATAGAGGAGAATAGGCGATATCTGGTGATCAAGGGGGGGCTTGCCTGGTTGCTCTGGCAAGAAGGAGGGGTCGTCAACTCCGTAGTCGAACTGGGGGCGCCGACAGTCTCGGGTTCTACCGGAAAGAAGTAATGGAGGGGGAACATAATAAATAACAGAGCAATCAAAGCATCACAAAGTGTAACAAGGCGATACGCGGTGTCCGGTGTGCCCTAACGTCGTAGTAGGTGATACCGGCGAAAGGGGGAAACATCCGGGAAAGTATCCCCGGTGTTTCACGTTTTCGGACAGGTGAACCAGAGGGGAAAAGTTGCAGGTTCACTATGCTAGGGATGTGTGGCGGACGAACGGGCTGCGTATCCGGATTCGTCTCGTCGTTCTGAGCAACTTTCATGTTGAAAATAATTTAATCCGAGTTACGGATTAAAAGTTATGATTTTCTAAAGATTTTATTAATTTCTGGAATTTAATTAATTATTTAAATCAATTCGAAAATGGAATAATGACATCAGCACAATGTCATGCTGACGTCAGCAGTCAACAGAGTTGACTGGTCAACCTGACCAGTGGGTCCCACTGGTCAGTGACACATTTTAATTAAACAATTTAATTAACCTAATTAGTATTAATTAGGAGGTGGGCCCCAGTGTCATTGAGTAATTAATTAATTGACTAACAGTTTAATTAGTTTAGTTATTTGATTAGTTTAATTAATCAAAATTAATTAAGTTAATTAATTCTTTAATTAATTGTTTTTATTTTATTTTTTTAACGTTCTGTGGGGTGGGGCCTGAATGGCAGTGGCCCATCTAGCCTAACGGGCGCTGGGCGCGTGGCTAATGGGCATGGCCCGAACGGGCGCATGCCCGAGGGGCGTTGGGCACGACACGCGCGCACGCCAAGTGCAGGGCAGGAGGCGGCGAAGGGTGACCATGGACCGGTGGGTGGAGAGGGCGCAGGGCGTCTGGTGGAGGTGGTAGGGGAGGCGCCGATAGTAGGCAATAGCAAGCTAAGCAACAGCGATGAAGCAGCAGCAAGCGAGCAGGGACGAGGTCTGCTGGGGCTCACATGATTTCTTGCCAGGCCGTGGCGTGAAGCGAGGGGCGCCGGGTGGCATGCGGTGGCGCGGCCGATCTTGGCGCATGCGGGGAAGAGAGGAGGAGGGGGCCTCACAGGGGGTGTGTAGGGACCGTGGCAGCGTGGGTCGAGGAGGGGACGGGGACGTCGTCGGCGTCGAGGAGGCAGGCCGGTGGGGTGGAGTCAGCGAGGCGCGACGAGGCGGAGGAGCTCCGTTCATGGAGGAGGACGAAGATGGGCGACGAGGCGCGGGGAGGTCCGGCGAGGGAGAGGCGCTGGGAGGTCCGGCGAGGGCGTCGATGTCCAGGGGTGGCGAGGTGTTGGCATCGAGGGGCGGTTCGTCCCCGATCCAGATCCGATCGGGAGGGAAGAGGGAGTGGCGACGGGGTGTGGGGAGGAATCGGGGTAGTGGGTAGTCGGCTAGGGTTTGCCCTGTGGGGGTTAGTAGGAGGAGTGGGTGGCGGTTGGGCGGCCAGACGGACTGAGTGGCTCTTGGGCGAAGCCCATGAGGAGGGGTTCCTTTTACTTTCTTTTGTTTCTTTCCTATTTTATTATTTTTATTTTCTGTTTTATTTTAGATACACCTTAATTTTAGTTTAGTAAAATATGATAACAACTCCTAAAATAATGTTTCAGGACCACCCACTGACATAAAAGCTTTACCCCGAAATAAATTAGTTTAGAGTTTTATTAAATGAAAAGAGGCATTTACTTAATTGTTTTTGTTACCATTTAAATCAATTTGGAGTATTAAGCATTATATAAAAGTATGGTTTCTTCACCATAATTACCTATGCATTATCTGGCACCACCAGAACATTTTAGTTTTATTATTTCAAAACTTTTGTTGTTTGCCTATATTTTAAATTTGAATTTGAATCGTTTTGAACTAACACGAGTTTACCAACAGTAACCAAGGTGACGTGGCATCATTAGCGCAGGGTTACTGTAGCTTGATTACCCGGGCGTCACAATTCTCCTCCACTACAAGAAATCTCGTCCCGAGATTTAAGAGGGGGTCTAAGGGGGAAAGGTTTGGTTACAAAATTCTAACGAATCTTCTTGGTCTTGGTAGCTCTTCTCTAAGAGGTTGATCCATAGCGTTGATGTCTTCATTCCTATGCATCAATGCATCACGATGAAGTGGTCGTCCTTCCTTCAGTATCTTCACCGTACTTATGAAAGAATAAGAGGGGAAAAACTCTAAGGACGGATCCTAATAAAATTGACCATCGGACGGTTAACTCAGGGGAAGAAGCATAAGTATCTCCCGAGTTGAAACTTAAGAAGATATCGAGAGCAAAGTAAGAAGGTGCAAAATAGAAGTTTCAATTGCATAGGCAATCGTTCGTTGCCTGAAACGAAGTGTTGAAGGGGTTTAGAGCAATGTGAACAAGCATTGCATCAGATACCAGAATAGATCACTAGGCAGGTGGCCCATGGATTACTTACAAAGTCGAGCGCGAGGAATAACTTTGACAACAGGGTGTACAGGAGAGTCAAGTTTCGATCATGTGGAACTGTGGGTTATCGGCGCACCATGTGGGTTAAAAAGTAAAAAGGGCGATGATATTTTGCACAGTCATGATAACAAGACATGTGAGAGGGTAGCCTATCAATTATGTCGGCAACAATGTCGGTACCAAGGGCGAGGGACGAAGAGAACCATTTTCCTGCTCGTTGAACGAGGCGGACCATTAGGCAAAGTTCTCGTCCATTGGTGGCTACCGAAATGTCATCAACAATAGCAATAGGGTCTTGCTGACAGAATTGTACACCGAGGTGTTTACATAAGTAGGAGAAAATTACTGCTTAGATCATATAGATCACAAGAAGGTTTAAACAAATCAATGGAAAGGAAAATGTGTATACACACATATTTCGGGGGCATATCCTTCCCAAGGACAAACAGAGCAAGATATCCACGACAAGATAGAAAGTAGAAAACATTTAGGTAAGGGGAGAGGAATTTGATGACAAAACCCATACAATGGTGTTTGGATAATTGAGCAGGAAACATTTAGTATTGGGCTTCAAATATTCCTGTTGAAAATCGGAGTACCATAGACATGCTTCGCGATAGCATTGACATGGTCAACAGGTGAAGATCAGACTTTGGAAACAAAAAGGATCCACCAGGAACAACTTATAGAATAAGTCTTACAATTTTCCTCACGGAAGAATGACTAACCTTGCCAAGAAGGAAACTATAACAATAGGTCCTCCGGCCAGGTGTGCTAGGCATGACATCACCTTACCGGGTCATATAAAGACCAATGTTATAACTCTTGGAAATATGTTCCAACCATCCTATCTGACCAAGATTCAGATCTGATTGGCGTCAGGATACCTCAGACTCAGGATGCCTGAGAAGAAAGGTGCAACCAAATTGACAGGATGACACTGTAAGATTCTCGGGAAATGAACTATGAAGTGATTTCCGTTAACAAGAGTTCATCATTAACCCAAGGAGAGGACAAGGAGGTGGCTGATGAACTCAGCGACAATGCATCGAGATTTCCAAAAGATGGATTTCCACAATTATGTGAACAAGGAAATATCATCTGTCGGATCAAATGATATAATGATGTATGCTCGAGGGAAACATACTCAACTGAACAATGATAGAAGGGTGCACCCAGGAACCTGGACTAGGTAGCACGATCAATGTTCGAATGATGATTCAATAAGCAATAGACTTATAATGAAACTGTAGACCTATAACTTCAAGCAATAGGGTTGCTAGAAGTTTAGAATTTACACACCACAGATCATAAGTCGGTGTTCCGATTAGAAACAACACGGAGACCAAGAAATGAACGCAAATGGCGAGAGATATTATTATATCAAGAATTCTCAAGGGGTGGTAAAATTACCACGACATTCTTGACATAAAAGGTGGTAATATTCCAAGGTAAAGAAGGACAAATGCTGGATAGCAAGGAACTCAACGTATAACACAAAACATGATCAAGTTCGTGTTGGAGGGAAGGCAATAAAGATGCCGATCATAGCACAAATCATCGAGGGGCAAGGATGGCATTTCTCATCAAGAGTTCAATAGATATCCCGAAAGAACCCAAAAGGTTGATGATGATCACGACAACTTTTGTCGAGAGGCTCTGCATCAAGCAGAGGGATTTTTGCAGCGAAAGATTATTGGATCCACGGATACAACACCAACCCGGGATAAAGCTTGTTGTTTGAAGTGGAACGATAAGACGAGGAACTCGACATAAGCTTAGCTCATCGTCGAAAGTTGTGCTCTGGGAAGGACCAGGTAACACTGTTAAGATTTAGCACGATAATGATATAGCCGATCAGGATAGGAACGACATGATCGGGTACAAACTCGTTAGTAAAGAATATCAAGAGGAGTTGTTGAACCGTAACGCGGACTCGGTTCGATTATCGGGTCTTGAGTATTTAATAACTCGAGCTCGTGAAAAATTGGAATCGGTGAGAATGTAGCACTTGATGATGAACTCATAGGTAGTTATGCGCCCAAGATAATCTCGAGATACCAGGGGGTAATATTCGACGACAGATCAAAGTAGAGGTTGTACCGGGGTATTGATCCACAGAAGACAAGTGCTTACACTTGCATCGAAAATGGTATTTAAAGGAGAACATGGTCGGAACCATAATTGCAAAATGCCAGATCCCAGATATAAGATAAACTTATACCAAGGAATATTTCATTGAAGAGAAGCTTTAATGATACGATCTACATCGTGTCCATGGGCATGAACGCAAGGTTCAAGGTCGACTCCCACTTCTCCAATGCATAACCTTTCATTCACTTCTCGCGTTCGATGAAGTTGCAGTGTTGAAAAGAAAATTTCTGGCGAAGCACCAAAAGAGTATGACTCGTGAAAACTTTCGAGTTCACACATATTAAGGAAGGCATAGGTTCAAGCCATCGGGGCTTCTTAGAACATATACCACGAACTTTAGGAGTAATTAACACAAACTCGATAGTTGAGCAAGTTCAAAAGCAGATGATACAATTTACCAAAGGCATTATATACCCATGGAAAAGTTCTCAAGGTTATTCAATATGAAGGACACTGTCGGATAGAATCCAACAAAGGAACCGATGGTCCACAAGGGATCTGATGTGAGCATCGATACTCAACCAGAGGAAGAAGAATGCACGGGCATCATATTATAGAACATCTGAACAATTCGATGCTTAGATAACAAAAGAATTATGATTTCCAAAACAAGGGATCAGAAGTAGACGCTCTGATCAAGGATGGATAAGTTGGATAGACCAGAGGCACAATTGGCGACAAATAGTTTGGTCGAGAACCAGCTCATGTTCAAAAATGATGTCTGAGCCGGAAAGATAATTTAAAAGGATCAACTGATGATTGCGTGCTTTCACACACATGTTGAATCGATAGGATCAAAATGATCGTGTCAAAGGATACTAATGAATATTGCTACACATATGGAAAGCATCCATATTGCAAGCAGACAAGTATTTGCCGAGCAATAGTTTGAAGCTCGGAAGATCGGGTAGTATTTCCAAGTAATTTGAAAAGCATATGAACAACTGGGGATAAGCAGATAATCGATAAGTGCGAGAACTATCCGTAGGGGTATTCAGGTGACAAAGAACAGCAAGGCAATAAGCTCAAAGGATAATCGAAACAATGACGAGTATTTCGGGGTATCTTGTAATAACAAGACTAACTGGGGATGAATGTAAGAATAACGACTACAAGTAGTTATCCATAAGGGTTGACAGTGGAAGGGGAATTGCAAACGCGATGAAGACAAGTTCTCGGGTTAACTGCGGAGAGTATCTTCAGGGTCTTCATGTGCAGCAGACGATCCTCAGTAATAAGGGGCTCTCCGGGTGAAAGTGATAACGAGATCCTAATGTTAGATTTAGCAAAATTCATTTAACCCGAATAGAAGAGAGATCAGAGTCCCAGAGTAAAGGTCGAGGAGAAAAAGATCCTACTACCACCCAATGGCGACGTGTGCCCGTAAGACACACAGCCATGTTAGTAAAAGTTTTGTATTGACTAGACTCGACTTCGGCCAAGGAGTATAGAAGGGGGATTCCTACAGGCAGTTGGCTCTGATACCAACTTGTGACGCCCCCGATTCAATCGTACACTAATCATGCATGCAAACGTGTACGATCAATATCAGGGACTCACGGGAAGATATCACAACACAACTCTAAAAGTAAAATAGTCATACAAGCATCATAATACAAGCCAGGGGCCTCGAGGGCTCGAATACAAGTGCTCGATCATAGACGAGTCAGCGGAAGCAACAATATCTGAGTACAGACATAAGTTCAACAAGTTTGCCTTAAGAAGGCTAGCACAAACCGGGATCTAGATCGAAGAGGCGCAGGCCTCCCGCACGGGATCCTCCTAAACTACTCCCGGTCGTCGCCAAGAGCTCGCACATAGTAGTAGGCACCTCCGAAGTAGTAGTCATAAATCGACGATGGCGTCGCTCTGGCTCCAACATCTGGTTCATGCAACCGTAAAGAAAGGAAAGGGGAAAAGGGGAAGAAAGCAACCGTGAGTACTCATCCAAAGTACTCGCAAGCAAGGAGCTACACTACATATGCATGGGTATATGTGTAAAGGGCTATATCGGTGGACTGAACTGCAGAATGCCAGAATAAGAGGGGATAGCTAATCACGTCGAATACTACGCTTCGGCAGCCTCCGTCTTGCAAAGATGTAGAAGAGAGTAGACTGAAGTCCTCCAAGTAGCATCGCCAAGTAGCATCTCCAAGTAGCATCTCCAAGTAGCATCGCATAGCATAATCCTACCCGGCGATCCTCTCCTTGTCGCCCTATTAGAGAGCGATCACCGGGTTGTATCTGGCACTTGGAAGGGTGTGTTTTATTAAGTATCCAGTTCTAGTTGTCATAAGGTCAAGGTACAACTCGGGTCGCCCTTTACCGAGGGACACGGCTATTCAATAGATTAACTTCACTGCAGGGTGCACCACATAACCCAACACGCTTGATCCCATTTGGCCGACACACTTTCTGGGTCATGCCCGCCTCGGAAGATCAACACGCCGCAGCCCCACCTAGGCACAACAGAGAGGTCAAGACGCCGGTCTAAACCTAAGCGCGCAGGGTCCAGGCCCATCGCCTCGAGCACACCTGCGACGCTATGTATGGCAAAGCGTAACTAGCCCCTAATACAAGAGCAGCTTACGTTCCAATCCGGTAGCGCCGATCGATTGTCGACGTCTAGAAGGCTTGGTGATACCACGACGCGGGATACCCATAACTACTCCAGCGTAGATGGTTAGTGCGTATAGACCAAATGGCCGACTCAAATCAAATACCAAGATCTCGTTAAGCGTGTTATTATGAAGCAATCATGACGCCGACCAGGCCAGCCCACTGCCTCCTAGGTGGTCTCAACCTGCCTGCCGCTCCGCCACAAAGTAACAATCGGGGCCGTCGGGAACCCAGCCCACCTCTACCGGGATGGAGCCACCTGTCTTTCGGCCCCTCATCGTAATCGCGGGTACTCATCGAAGTGACCCGACTTTAGTCACCATCTCAGATAGTATGTATGTATGTATATATATACCGTGATCACCTCCCGAGTGATCACGCCCAATAGTATAGCAAGGCGCATCGACAAGAATGTAGGGCCAATCGATAAACTAGCATCCTATACTAAGCATTTAGGATTGCGTAAGGTATCAACAGATGTAGCAACAATGTCGCTATGCATCACAATAGGATCAACGGAAAGCAAGAATATGCTACACTACTCTAATGCAAGCAAGATAGAGGAGAATAGGCGATATCTGGTGATCAAGGCGGGGCTTGCTGGTTGCTCTGGCAAGAAGGAGGATCGTCAACTCCGTAGTCGAACTGGGGTGCCGACAGTCTCGGGTTCTACCGGAAAGAAGTAATGGAGGGGGAACATAATAAATAACAGAGCAATCAAAGCATCACAAAGTGTAACAAGGCGATACGCGGTGTCCGGTGTGCCCTAACGTCGTAGTAGGTGATACCGGCGAAAGGGGGAAACATCCGGGAAAGTATCCCCGGTGTTTCACGTTTTCGGACACGTGAACCAGAGGGGAAAAGTTGCAGGTTCACTATGCTAGGGATGTGTGGCGGACGAACGGGCTGCGTATCCGGATTCGTCTCGTCGTTCTGAGCAACTTTCATGTTGAAAATAATTTAATCCGAGTTACGGATTAAAAGTTATGATTTTCTAAAGATTTTATTAATTTCTGGAATTTAATTAATTATTTAAATCAATTCGAAAATGGAATAATGACATCAGCACAATGTCATGTCGACGCCGCGAGTCAGCGAGTTGATCGTCAACTGACCGATGGGTCCCATTGGTCGATGACACATTTTAATTAAACAATTTAATTAACCTAATTAGTATTAATTAGGAGGTGGGCCCCATGTCATTGAGTAATTAATTAATTGACTAACAGTTTAATTAGTTTAGTTATTTGATTAGTTTAATTAATCAAAATTAATTAAGTTAATTAATTCTTTAATTAATTAATTAATTAATTGTTTTTATTTTATTTTTTTAACGCTCGTGGGGTGGGGCTCGAATGGCGGTGGCCCATCTAGTTTAACGGTATTTGGGCGTGGCTAATGGGCATGGCCCGAACAGGCGATGCCCGAGGGGCGCTGGCACGCGACACGGCAGACGCCGTGGCCAAGGCGAGGAGGCGAAGGGTGACCATGGACCGGCTGGGTGGAGCGGGCGCAGGGGCGTGCGGCTGGAGGTGGTAGGGGGAGGCACTCGATAGTAGGCAATAGCAAGCGAAGCAACAATGATGTTAGCTTGCAAGCGATCAGCAGGGATGAGGCAGCGTCGGGGCTCATGCGCATGAAGCCGCTGGCGGCGCCGCGCGAGCGTGTCTGAGGGGGACGCTGGTGGCATGTGCGCGGGCAGGCGGGCGCATGCGGGAAGAGAGGAGGAGGGGCCTCACAGGGGTGTGTAGGGACCGTGGGGCGTGGGTCGAGGAGGGACGGGACGTCGTCGGCGCCGAGGAGGCAGGCGGTGGGGTGGAGCCGAGGCGCGACGAGGCGGAGGAGCTCCGTTCATGGAGGAGGACGAAGATGGGCGACGAGGCGCGGGGAGGTCCGGCGAGGGAGAGGCGCTGGGAGGTCCGGCGAGGGCGTCGATGTCCAGGGGTGGCGAGGTGTTGGCATCGAGGGGCGGTTCGTCCCCGATCCAGATCCGATCGGGAGGGAAGAGGGAGTGGCGACGGGGTGTGGGGAGGGGAATCGGGGTAGTGGGTAGTGGGCTAGGGTTTGCCCCAGGTGGGGGGTTAGTAGGAGGGAGTGAGTGGCCGGTTGGGCCGGCCAGACGGCCTGGTGGCCTGCTGGGCCGAAGCCCAGCGAGGGAGGGGGTTCCTTTTACTTTCTTTTGTTTCTTTCCTATTTTATTATTTTTATTTTCTGTTTTATTTTAGATACACCTTAATTTTAGTTTAGTAAAATATGATAACAACTCCTAAAATAATGTTTCAGGACCACCCACTGACATAAAAGTTTTACCCCGAAATAAATTAGTTTAGAGTTTTATTAAATGAAAAGAGGCATTTACTTAATTGTTTTTGTTACCATTTAAATCAATTTGGAGTATTAAAGCATTATATAAAAGTATGGTTTCTTCACCATAATTACCTATGCATTATCTGGCACCACCAGAACATTTTAGTTTTATTATTTGAAAACTTTTGTTGTTTGCCTATATTTTAAATTTGAATTTGAATCGTTTTGAACTAACACAAGTTTACCAACAGTAACCAAGGTGACGTGGCATCATTAGCGCAGGGTTACTGTAGCTTGATTACCCGGGCGTCACAGTGGGTATGAGTTTGCTAGTGACTATGATGAAGAGATTTTGGCTCTTATTACAAGTGAAGAACACGGTGGAGATGCTTCTGAACAAGAGACACAATACATGGCTGCTAAAGATGCTGACATGTATGAAGGTTTAGTCGCTCAACATGTTTTGAGTGTGGAAGTCACACAAGCTAAGCAAAATCATATGCACAATTTTTTCCATGCAAAGGGAGTTGTGAAGGAACATTGTGTTCGCGTCATCATAGATGGAGGGAGCTGCAGCAACTTGGCTAGCATGGAGATGGTGGAGAAGCTGTATCTCACCACAAGACCACATCCGCATCATTACTACATGCAATGGTTCAAGAACAGCGGCAAGGTTAAGGTCACACGTAATGTTCGTGTGCATTTTAGTATCGCTACATATGTCGATTATGTTGATTGTGATGTGGTACCCATGCAAGCATGTTCCTTATTACTTGGTAGACCATGGAAATTTGATAAAAATTCTATACACCATGGTAGAAACAATCAGTATACTCTTATTGATAAGGATAAACATATTACATTGCTTCCTATGACTCCTGAACACATTTTGAAAGATGATATTAATAGAGCTAGTAAACAAAATAGGAGCACAATAAGAGTGAAAATCAGATTGTGGCAAAAGAATTTGAGCAACAAATGAAGCCTAATAATTAACCATCTAATGTTGCTTCTGGAATTAAATTGAAAAGTGGATGTTTACTTGCCACCAAATCTAGTATTGATGATCTAGATTTCAACAAACCTGTTTGCTATGCTTTCATGTGCAAAGAGGCATTATTTTCATTCGAGGATGTTCCTTCCTCTTTGCCTCCTGCTGTCACTAACATTTTGCAGTTGTTCACTAACATCTTTCCACAAGACGTGCCACTAGGTTTGCCACTTATTCGAGGGATTGAGCATCAAATTGACTTAATTCCTGGTGCATCGCTACCCAACCGTGCACCATATCGTACCAATCCGAAGGAGACAAAGGAGATTATGCGTCAAGTATAGGAGCTGCTCGACAAAGGTTATATACGTGAATCTATTAGTCCTTGTGTTGTTCCTATTATACTAGTGCCTAAACAGGATGGAACATCGTGTATCACTGGTGTCAGGGGTCCTTTCCATGACCCATCGTGTATCGGTGCTATACGAACGGTTTTAAACCCCTTTCTGTGACGTCATTTGAAACCGTCGCCAAGTGAGTGTGGGCATAGGGGGTCCTTCCCACACGACTCAGAAACCTCTGGGATATGGAGCCATGATCCAAAGGCCTTGCAAAACGTAATCGTGTGCAATGCAGCACACACTAAATTCTTTCGCACATGTAGGATCGGTGATTAAACATTAATGACGTAGTGAAACCAAACAGTATGCAAGGCACACGGGCCAACATATGAACTGTGTGCGATATGTGCCCTATCACACGTGAGTTTTCTGCGGAACCCATCTGCCATGCAAGACTCCATCGCACAGGTTCTCCCAACATTTACCGTATGCGATAAGGTTCAATCACAAACGGTTCAAGAGCCCCTTCGCACACATACAAGTGATGCAGACCGTTTATGATTTGTTGTGTATCACCGACGGTTGCAGCTAGAGTGACGTGTGCTTTTCGTTTGGGGTCCTACACGTTTCCTGAAAAAATTACGACTGGGATTGTATTTTACATTGGGCACGGTTTACTCCGAGTTCCCGTGTGCGATAACTTGATATCACAAACGGTTCCGGAGAGCCTACGCACACGTAGTAGCACTGCAAATCGTTTGCGATCTGCTGTGTATCACCGACAGTTCCACTACGACTGACATTTGCTTTCCGATGTGGATCGTACACACTCATTTAGTTGAACCGTGTGCGGAGTAATTTCCAGGTTAAAACAAAAATATCCCATTTTGAATCGGCATGCAAAAATCAAATTCGCCACAATATTCAATTGAACAAATAAACAAAAATATCCCATTTTGAATCGGCACGCATAAAGAAAATTGGCCACAATATTCAATTGAACAAATAAACAAGAATATCCCATTCTGAATCAGCACGCAAAAAACAAATTCGCCACAATATTCAATTGAACAAATAGTGTCCACAGGAAGAACATTCATCAGATTTCACAACAATTACAATTGAACATATGGTAGCTAAATTCCAATGATTTGTCCACACATATATGTGTTACATAATTAATCATAGTGTAAGAAATACAAAGACCTCATCAGATGGAAAACAATGGATCCATGCATATATGTTTATCGATAAATCTTACTCAATGTTTCAGGAGAACGCATGCTAAAATCTTCATTATCACCAGTGGGATCAATGTAGTGATTCAGGAAGAAGTGGCTGATAAATCTTTGAACCATCAGCAATTCACCAGCCGGTAGCGGTTCAGGGGTCCTCGGTTCAAAGATGAGCTGCCGTATTTTGAAGATCAGAATGTGCCATATGAGTGGAGTAGAAGATATTAATTAAGATAGACTTACTGATACTAATTCGCAAGGGTCATCACAACTATCAGCAGATTTGCAGATGGAGATCATGTGTCTGCATGCATAGTATCCACAAAGGTTGGTCCCTGCTTCTTGCTGAGGACACTGAAATTTTTTGTACAGAATTAGTCATGTATTTGTCCTGTTAGGAACAACCTAACCGGTGTTAGATGTATTGTTTTTTCTTTGGACAAAATAGAAAGAGGTTTAATTAGAAGCTTGAACATTTGACTAGCGTAAGAAAATGTATTTGCAGACTATTGGATAAATTTTCCGAAAATGACGGATTTCGGTGTGTTACCGGGGAAACGATCTCGTGCTGCAGAGGTAGTTCCCTCTTGAACAGGTTCCCTGGTTTATTTTTCCACAATGCGAGCACATTGCAAATGAAGATGAATTTTGACAACATCAATTATTGAACCAGATATGAATGCAAATTAATTTCAACATCATAGAATTCAATACCTATCCATGAATTGCTGAAGATGCGTCCGATCTTGAGCGTTTGTTGACTCTCTGAGAGAATCGATGTAGTAAACCGTGTTCTTGTTTGGAACAATGAATACCAATGTCCAGTGACGGCTACATATTAAGAAAGCCATGAACTTACGAATTATGTTGAAATCTGAAAGACAATCGGTGTATGCGTGGTTGTTTACTTGACTCACCTTTCATGATATGGCCAGAGAAATGTGCATGGGACTTGTTTTCGAAGGTACGGACGACCGTGTTAACGGCCTATTCACGTTCGTCCTTACCATGTAATGTTTTTTCCATTTGGTAATGCAGGACCTATGAAATACACACTCTCCCTTTTTCTTCTCTGCATGTTCGATCCCCTGAGAGGAATAAAATGCAGTTAGTTGTTTATCATTTACAGCCTTGTATGGAGAAGTTGATCAGAGTTTGTTAAGTACTTACAAAATCAGGCATCTAACAAGAGTGGCATCAAGCTCGTTGAAGTTGAAGAAGAGATGTAAGTCCTCGAAACTCGCATCAAATGAACCAGCATCGTGTCAGAATTGATCTGTGTTAAAGTGGACTAGCAAACCATGAAGACCTGTTGACATTTGATCCATGCAATATTCATGTAACTTACGGCAACTGGAGCTGCACTCATCAAAGTATTCGCCCACAAGAAATGGCTGGCCATGGACGTAATTGCGTACTTCAAGTATGACTCTTTACTTTTAGGAAGCACCAATTCTACTTCTTCATCATCCATCTCGTCAGAAATAATTTTCCTCCCCGATTCAAACAACCTGCTGTTAATTTGGTTCCGGACGATGAGTGCTTTAACCAAGAGGCAATCGTTCTCTTTATTCTTCACTCTCCCACCGCGCTTCGTCGCGGGTGTAGGATTTTTGGCCACTTCCTTCTTGGTACTTGAAGCATTTCTGGCAGAAAGTCTGGTTGCCTGCAAGGTAGACTGCCGAGCAGACGGTGAAGCTTTGACGAACTGCTTAGTAGATGGTTTATCTTTGCTGGACCGCTGAGCTGGCGGTGCTGCTGTGACGAACTGCTGGGCTGTAGGGGCAGAGGCATTGGACTGCTGACCATGCATTGAAGCTAAGTCTGGTTTCTGCGCAGGTGGTGCCAACTTGTCGGTGTGCTGAGGAGGCCGTGCCAACGCGTTGGTTTGCTAAGCAAGAAGTTGTCGGGGAAACCAATCACCTATGGGGTCACAAGGATCCCTTCTCCGTTTGGTGGGGGGTTAGTTGCACGAAGAGCAGGTTGAGCCATTAGGACACAGAGAATTTTTATCCAGGTTCGGGCTGCGATGGTGCGTAATACCCTAGTCCTGCTTTATCTAGTTATCTGAGTGTTCCTGAGCTTTTGAACTAGCTACGATGCGTGCCTTGTCCAAAAGTCCGAATCCCCTCTCTGTGTGCCTTGGGCCTCCTTTTATACACAAAGGGGTTGCCATAGTGGCACACGGGAGGTGGCAAGCTACAGTGATACAAGCTTATCGCCCGATCATGTAGGACAAGCGCATTTAATGTGATGACTACGTGTCCTCTCGCTTTATTGGGGACGGCAACAGAAGCCATCCCGTTCTTCGTCGCTTCCCCTCGCCTTGCCACGCCTTTGGGACGAAGAGGCATGCAGCGCCATGCCGACCAAACAACTGCTCTGTTGGCAAAGTGGTAGGCTTCCACGAAGATCTACATGCTGCCACATAGGCGTCTGCTTCGCTGGCATGCTTATCGTCGCATTGGAGTGGTGGTGATCTGGCGGAACCCTGCCGGGCGCGGGCCTGGCCATGGCCTAGCGATCGTCCCCGGCAAGGCTTGTCGGGAGCCTTGGAGACATCCCCGGCAAGGGTCTTGCCAGGGGTCTTCATCATTTGGCCCCATGTGAACTCGTGGGTTGTCGATCTTCGTGAGGAGCCGCATGCTACCAGGCATGTGCTCTTTAAGTCTTGATCTTGTACATTGTCGATTGTGTCAGAGTTCTCAAGCCCCAAGGGTTGTTGCCTTGCGGGCCTCTTTGCAAACTGGCCCGGCAAGGGGCTTGCCGTGAGGGGGCGCGCAGGTCGCCTCGGCAAGGCTTGTTGCCGGGCATGGTCCTGCCTGTCCCTTGATTTGCTTCTCTGGGCAGTTGTCTTGATATTCCCTATGTCTGTCTTGCCTTCTGCTGTATTCCTCTGCCTCGCCATGCCCTGCTGTGGGGGTGGCTGCGACCGTCCATGCACAGGTAAGGGGTACAGAAGTACCCTCACTTTTGTACACCGACAAGAGCCCTCGGGCCTGGGCCACACGTAGGCGCAGGGCGAAGTTGGGACAGGCCCAAAAGCAGTGCGGGGGCGGGCTTGGCAGAGGCGAACCGCCATGATCTTTCTGGCAGTTGTGTTTCCCCACCACTCGCGTCGAGTGCGTGACGTGGGGGTCGTGCGTAGGATGAGCGTGGCACACATGCGTCATGTCGTAGTAAATGGTAAAGAGCTGGCTTGCGCCTTCCCCAGAAAAAGGAAAAATGACAGGGGCACTGCTCATTTACTTCCTCTGCTTCTCCCAATCTCGGAACCGCCGTTCCCCTCTTCTCCCGCAAATCCGAACCAGAGCTTTGCACCTCTCCTTGCTGCCGCCATGCCTCCATCGCCTTTCAATCCCTTTCCCCTCCATAGCCGCCATGGCGCCCAAGGCTAGCAAGGGCAAGAAAGCGGCCAAGGCCGCCGCGGGAAAGGAGTTGCCAAAGAGCGTGCTGGTGAAGATGCGGAAGGAGCACACCCTCTTGCCTCCGATGATTGATGTGCTCATGCTCAAGGACCGGTTCCTGTGCTTGTGGGGGAAGGAAACAACGGGCCATCCTGCGACTAAGGTCATTCCTACCCCCTTTGCCAAGGTCGGCCAGAAGGTTTACCCCTTCTTCGTCGACTATTTTCCTGTGGCCTCTGCCCCCCTTTCTCAGATTTCTTCAGCGGCATCATGCACACCTATGGCTTCCACCTTATGGACTTCACGCCGAATGTGGTGGCGTGCATGGCCCTTTTCTCCCATCTTTACGAGGGCTTCGCCGGATTCTACCCCAGCATGGCGCTCTTCCGCCACTATTTCTTCCCCCAGATTCAACAAGGGGATGCCATCTCTGGTTCCGTCGCTTGGATCCCGAGGCCTTTGTGCAAGCGTGCATATCTGGAGGGCTTCCAGAAGGAGTGGTGGGATGAATGGTGGGCAGTGGTGCTGGATCGAGGAGGAAGAGCCACATCACTTCTGCGAGGTCCGTCAGGGCCTGCCGGTCTGCGGCGACGACTGGAGCGACTCCGACCCCAACGATGTGAAGCTCACGGTCACCACCACCAGGATCCTCCGCCTCGTCTCTGCCGGCCTCACACTGGAGATGGTTGGGGATGATTTCATCCATCGCGGCATCGTTCCCTTGCACCAGAAAGGGAGGCTGGCCTGGGATTTCAGGAACGCAACGGACATCATGAGGCTTCGCCCCGGCTTAAAGCACAACTCAACCGTGATGCAGCACGCATCCGTTTGCCAGAGGCTCTTCTAGCTCAAGATGGATGAGGACGGCAACGCTGAGTGGGTTGGCAAGGCTGAAAAGGTCGGTAAGAAAGGCCACCCATTCAGGTTGCCGGCAGGGATGCACCCGATGAGCAATAACTCTCGCCAGACCGAGATTATCGCCATGATGCCTGCGTTCAATGCTCATGGCTTGGATCCAACCTGGGCCAAGCCAAAGGTGGACGATGTGCAGCAGTTCTTCGACAACTTGTTGGAGAGCCACATCCACGACGAGCCAGAACTCATCCACCCCACCACCGAGCAAGAGCTGGTGTACATTGCTGCCAGGGCGAGGGAGGCAAACCTTGTCGCGGAGGCTGGCAGCTGCGGCACCGTGGAGGACGAGGACGAGGAGGCAGAAGAGGAACAAAGATTCCTCAAGTGGGTGGGGCCCGCTGTAGAGACCAGCGGTGCTGGTGCCAGGTCTCCTCCTGTTGTGGAGGCGGCCGAAGACCCGGCCGAGGAGGCCTCCAGGGCAGATGAGCCATTGGCCTCGAAGAAGAGGCACATCTTGCGACGGGCCAGCTCCAACGAGCCAGTTCGCCCCGGCAAGGCCACGCAGCGGCAAGGGGCTCAGCAGGCCCATGCGCTGCGAGTAGGCGCAGCAGAGATGCGTTGGTGGCGGGACTTGGCGAAGAGGGTCAGAAGGCTGAAGAAGGCAGCAGCTGCTGCCTCCTCTTCGATCAGGCGTGGTGTTGCCTCCTCCTCCTCGAGCAGACGTGCCGCCGCTTCTCCTGCGGCTGGGCGTGTAAGGACCCCATCTCCTTCCCCGGTGGGGCTCCGTCCCAGTGGCCAAATACGACCTTGGGTCGTGCAGCCCGAGGAAGAAGAGGAGGGAAGAACAAGAGGAGGATGAGTATGCACTCTGCTCCCTCCATCTATTCCCTGATTCCTTAGTTGAATTATTTGACCTTGACATAATTTCATCGTTGGTAGTGTCACGGAGATGCTGGCCTAGAGGGTGAAAAGGGCCAGGGCCTCGACGAGTACTGAGCCCCCAGCAAGCACCCCTCATGCACCGGGGGTGATCTTCACCAGTCCGGAGTCTAGCCCCCGGCGCAGCCGCCAACGTGAGTTGGTCACTTATCTCTTGTTGGTGGGTGTTGGAGCATGTCTTCTTACTGGTGATCTTGCCGGAACTGTAGGAAGGGAACTGGAGCGGGAGGAGCCCCCAAGGGTCATCGTCGACATGCTGCCCCCATCGACCACACCGACCAGAGGGGCGTCCCCGGCAAGGGCACCTACCGACGAGTCCTTGCGCTCGGAGGAGGTGGAGGCAGCCACAGGCGCCGGTGACCCTATCCCGACAACAGACGTCGCCGGGGAGGGGGACGCACCCTCCCCACCTGTTGTCGGTAAGTAGGCGCCTTCTGCTCCTCGCTATCCGCTGTTTTAGCTTCTTCTTTTCTCTCTGTTTTGAACTTTTTTTATTTCGGTTTCGCCTTTTTCCTTCCCTTGGCCTTAGATTCTCCCTTGGTGGATCAGGCAGACATTGATGAGGTGATCATGGAGACCGCCAGGGACGCCGAGGCTGAGGCCACCACCATTGCTGCTGAGGAGGCCGCAAGGGACCCACTGAAGAGGCTGTCACGTTGCTTGCCGGGGAGGCCGGCAAGGATCTTGCTGGGGAGAAGGTGGCTGAGGAGCCTGTCAGAGAGGCCGGCAAGGCTGCTGCTGAGGAGGTCGGTAGGGCCGCCACTTTCAAGGTCGCCAAGAAACCTGCCAGGGAGGAGGTGGTCAATGACCAACCCTCCTCCTCCTTAGCCCCTGCCCTGAGCAGGTACTTGAGGATTGGCGACGACCTCTTCGTCAATGTTCCAGGAGAGGCGTGCATGAGGACTCCAGTCGAGGGGGAGGTTTTTGACGAGGAAATCCTCACGGCCGTTGGGATCTAGGTTGTTGACGAACCGAGCGTCAGTGGCGGCATCTCCAAGGAGGACCAACTCCTTCAAGCCATGGGTGCCAACTTCCACAAGCTTCAGGCTCTCCACCGGGCTCGCAAGGAGACGACAGACTCTAGAATGGTGGCCGTGCACAGGGCTGAGGCGGATTTTCAGGAGTGTGTCGCCCAGATGAAAACCTTGTTTGATGAGGCTTGGGAGGATCTGTGGGCCTCCCAAGTCCAACTGAGCAAGCGCCAATGGGACCTCCTCTTCAAGCAAGCTGATTTTGACAAGGCGTAGGAGGTGGCAAAGGCCAAAGCTGCCAAGGACGAGTCCGATCAAACGCAGCACCGCATCTCACTCAATGTCTAGGAGGAGGACTTGGTCGCTCACGAAGCGGCGCTTGTCGTCACGCTTTGCGCCAAGGACGAGGAGATCGAGCGGCTTGTCGCGCAGCAGACTCAAGACCTATCGCCGAAGCACCAGGAGGTGCTCGATGCTTTGGCCCTCGACCATGCCGGCAAGCTGAAAGAGGCCATCGACCGTGATGAAGCGGCCGAGGCCACCAAGGCTGAGCTAGCCGGCAAGGTGGAGAAGCTGGAGGCAAGCCTGGCCAAGCTCACCAAAGAGATCTCCATGCTCAAGGACGACAAAGAGAAGACTCTCTATGACCTGGTGGAGATGCAGACCACCATATGTGACAAAACCAAGCTGCTCTCCCAGGCCAACGAGTCCATCGACGATCTGAAGGTGAAACTGGACAACCAGGAGAAGATGCTCTCGGAGTCCAGAGCCCGCGAGCAAATCCTGGACAAGGATCTTGCGGACGAACAACTGCTGCTGAAGACTGCCGCATCTTCCCACAACGAGCTTGTGGAGACAACGAAGCTTTGGACCAGCCACCTTGTGGATGTTGCGGAGCAGATGACCACGCAGTTGGCTGCCATGAGCATGCCAAACTTCAGGTTCTCCCATGAAGCGAGAGTGGTCGAGAGCGCCAGGCTATATGAGTTCTTCGAGCGTGTCCTTGCCGCCTTGAAGCTATTCCAGTCCACCAGGGTGGCCTACCTAGCCGACGAGTCCTGGCAGCTTTGCCGGGACGCCTTGATCAAGGTGCTCACCAAGGTGGCGCACTAGAACCCCAGCGTCGACTTTGGTCAGGCGTTCGACAGCTTGCCAGAGAACGTCGATCGTCAGGCGCTCGAGGAGCGCATTGAGCCCATCATCAGCTACGTCAGCGGAGTTGTGAGCCTGGAGGGCCAGCGCCGGGATTAACTTCTTCGTCCCTTGTAGTTGCTACAAGTCCATACCCGAGACAGATTATATTAAGTTAGAATCGTGACAACTTTTGATGTAATATAACTTTTGCTGTACTCTGAACTAGTTGCATATTATTTTCCCGTTCTAGTCCATCCTTGTATTTTTGGCACCCTACGCTTAGTTGGATAGGCTGCTGGCATGTGCACCCCTTGCCGTAGGCACTAGAAGGACAGATCCTTAGCAACCTACAGAGGGCGTCGACGCCTGCGGGATACCCTGCCGCTCTTGGCGCAACACCTGGACTGTCGAGCAGACTCAAGACAGAACAGGGGCGCTGTTGATTACGGCAAGGCACCCCACCGTTCTTAGCATAGCGCAGCACCCGAACTGTTGAGCGGACTCAAAACAGAACATGGGCGTTGCCAATTGCGGCAGGGTTCCTTCCGCGTGCAGGTTCTCCATACAAGGACCGAAACCATCGAGGGGGATAACCTCATAAAAAAGGAAGAATTACTAAAAGTTGAGACAACTAAGCTTTTTATTGCTGTGCAGATCATCGTCGTGGCCATGGGCACTGCTACTCGCCTTCTTCTTCGGAGCCATGGCGATGAAGGCGCCGCTGCCTTAACCAACGGACCAGATTCTCACAACTACCACCCCCTACCAGGCGCGCCAAAGATGTCGGGAAACCTATCACTTATGGGGTCACAAGGATCCCTTCTCCATTCGATGGCGGGGGGGGGGGGAGGGTTAGTTGCACGAAGAGCAGGTCGAGCCGTTAGGACACAGAGAATTTTTATCCAGGTTCGGGCTGCGATGATGCATAATACCCTAGTCCTACTTTATCTGGTTATCTGAGTGTTCCTGAGCTTTTGAACTAGCTATGATGCGTGCCTTGTCCAAAAGTCCGAATCCCCTCTCTGTGTGCCTCGGGCCTCCTTTTATACACAAAGCGGTTGCCACAGTGGCCCACATGAGGTGGCAAGCTACATCGATACAAGCTTATCACCCGATCACATAGGACAAGCACATTTAATGTGATGCCTACGTGTCCTCTCGCTTTATTGGGGACGACAATAGAAGCCATCCCGTCCTTCGCTGCTTCCCCTTGCCTCACCACGCGTCTAGGCCGATGAGGCATGCAGCGCCAGACTGGCCAACCAGCTGCTATGTTGGCAAAGTGGTAGGCTTCCATGAACATCTGCATGCCGCCACGCAGGCGTCTGCTTCGCTAGCATGCTTATCATCGCGTTGGAGTGGTGGTGAGGTGGCGGAACCCTGCCGGGCGCGGGCCTGGCCACGGCCTAGTGATCGTCCCCAACAAGGCTTATCGGGGGCCTTGGAGTCGCCCCCGGCAAGGGTCTTGCCGGGGGTCTTCGTCATTTGGCCCCACGTGAACTCGTGGATTGTCGATCTTCGTGAGGAGCGGCATGCAACCAGGCATGTGCTCTTTAAGTCTTGATCTTGAACATTGTCCATGGTGTCAAAGTTCTCAAGCCCCAAGGGTTGTGGCCTTGCGGGGCTCTTCGCAAACTGCCCCGGCAAGGGGCTTGCCGGGAGGGGGCGCGCCGGCAAGGCTTGTTGCCGGGCGTGGTCCTGCTTGTCCCTTGTTGTTTGCTTCTCTGGGCACCTATCTTGATATTGCAAGTGCCTATCTTGCCTTCTGTTGTCTTCCTCTGCCTCGATGTGCCCTGCTGTGAGGGTGGCTACGACCGTCCGTGCACAGGTAAGGGGTATAGAAGTACCCACACTTTTGTACACCGACAGAAGTGCTGACACATTGGTATGCTGACCACGCGACTGCCGACCGACGGACTGATGAGCAGTCGGTTCGGACCTCTGATCGCTTAGCGGCGGTTCGGCATCGAGCAATTTTAGCGATCCGCTCCACTAGGTTGGTCTGCTGAGCATGTGTTGTAGTTGGGTCTCCCCCCGCTGCTTTAGCGGCTGGCATCTGAACCGGTGGTGCGTCTTCAACAGTTGTAGGCCTTGCCACTGGCTGCTTTGGGGCAGAGGATGACATGGCATGTACGCCACCAAGTCGGGCCGGCTGATCATAGGTTGATGCATCAGCCATCGAATTACGAGAGCTGTTGTGGCAAGGAGAGCTTCACCGATTGAGGGGTGACATTAGTTTCTCTTGGCGAGGCTTCAGGGATCTCATCGATGAACTCTATTTCCTTTCGTGGCCACTTGATGTGAAGTAACAGTGTTTCTCCCAAGGTCCTTTGCTCATGAAGGTATCCTAGGACATTCTTGAGGGCAAATTCATTGAATCCAGGCTTTACTTCAGTCGCGTAGCACTTCACATAGCCCGTCTTCAATGGCGCATTGTCCAACCAGAGTCCCTCTTCCAAGAAGGGTGGGCAAACCCAGGTTGTTGCACATCCTAATGTACCTTCATAATGTGTAAGCACACCCTTCAGTCTGTCTTTCATTCCAGATAGATCAGATATAGCATCATCACGAGCAGCTGCAGTTTCAGTGTCGCTGGGGTCAGCTGATGCACAGCTACTCTTGTGTTGTGTTGTCGCGCAATTCACAACATCCTACATGCCCGCCTCCCCTCCCATCTACTGGCTATCTGTCAGTGTTACAGTCTTCCCAATCATCATTGACTGCTCAAGATCCTTTCGAACAGTCGGATACATTTCCTTCCTCAACCTTTCATACAATTCATTCTTCTTCATTTCAATCTTCACTTTTTTCATGTTGAGCCTCTCTTCTTTGCTCAGTGTGAAAGCCCTCTTGTGCGGGATATTAACACCTATACCCGTTGCACGGCCAGGGGGCTCTTTTGTTTCCAGAGCAATGGACAGAATGTCACATGGCCCTGAGTTCCTGTAGAACCTTCTAGGGATCTTAGAAGCCTCTACCATCACTTGATGCAGTTTTTCGTCATGTGAATTTTTAAAGTAATAAGCTCTGTCATCACGCCTCATTGTACGTGCCCGCAAGTAGTCTCTGGTGTGTTCGCCCCTGATTTCACTAAAGGCAAGTTCCCTACCCGCTGTTGCTGCTTCTTTGTCCTCCTGGTCCCATATCGTTTTCATGCCGTAATATCCTGCCACACACATACGGTGGGGGTGTGTTCTTCTTCTGAAGTTCCGATTGCTTGAAACTCTTCTCAGCAAACTCTTTAGTTGCCCTGACCCTTTTGAATTATGCCCAGTCTGCCTTTGTAATTTGGGGGTATGCGGGGATTGGGTCCTTGCCTTCACTCAAGTACTTCTTGTACAGCACGTGCTTCCAGTTTCTCCAAGCATCCCTAGCCTTCTTCAGTGCTGCGTGTTCCACCTGCATTCTCCACTGCTCTGGAACATTGAAGTGATCCATGATCTCCCGGACTATCCGTCGCCGTGTTTCTGTGTCAGCCTTCCGAAACCCCAGCAGATTTATGTTGAGCCTTGCCCTGCCAACAAATCCACACACACTCCTGAACCTCGTGCGTGCTTTATCTGGTTTAGTTGGAGCCCAAGACTTTATATCGATCTCAGTTACTTCATATACACCTTTAGGCTGGTGTCTGGGCTTCCTTGGAGCATACCTCTGTGTCCTGACCGGAAGGGTAATTGCTGCAGCTCTATCCCATTCAAGATTACTTTATCCCTCACCATCTTCTAAAGACATAGGGTTGTCGGAATCAGATGAAGATACATCGCCTGAAGCATGAGTGATGTCGCTGCTATTCGGCATCTATAGAGAACACATGTGAAACTCAGGAAAGGAGGATAAGCATAAAACTAACAACTTGGTATCAAGCTTTCTAAACATTTCATGCAATAATTTAGAAAATGTACGGCTAATTTGTTAAGTTTGTGTGACTCGGGCGCCCGTGATCTGTAAATCGGCAGTAACTTATTGGAACAAATACAACTTATATGTACTAGTTAGGAAGGTAGATAATTAACATCTATACGCTCTCCGTTATTTTATAGCCAATTTGGGAACATACGGAGCGTAATAGGAAGAGGGATTGTGAGGAAATATGCCTCACCGTGATGGGGAGCAGTAACTAACAGACTTCTGAATGCAAAACCGAACAGACCACAGGAGAGGCGAGGATTACAGCATCGATATGCTTGAGGGTGGCTCGCGAAAAAACAAGGACGGTGAGGCACGGGCAGCCGCACGACTCAGATTGTGCGCGCAGCAAGGGGGGGCGGTCGGTCACGGTTTGGTAGGCACACGACTTTTGTGAGTGAACTATGTGCTATTTGAAAACATTTACATTAAGAAGATCCGAACGATGATGATGATGAGGAGGAATGGTCGAACGTGGAGGAGGACGACGACGACAGCAACAACGATGATGACAGCGGCGGCGATGAAAAGCCAACGGTAAGCGGCAATAAGCGTCCTCGCCAAGACGATGTCGCGGGTCCATCCAACAACAACAACAAGAAGAAGGACTAAATTAAGCAGACTGTATATATCTTTGTTTATCCTGTCAATCTCATCGCAGGCGGTTAGTAATATGTATTCGATAGAGATCTTCTACATTATCGCCCACGAGTTGGTTTGTTGAACTGTGTGCCCTGACGAACACATAATTCACAAAAAAGACCATCTGCGCTATCTATAATGATCGCACACAATTTTGATTACCGACCTGTTTGCCGGGTATCACACACATTTTGTTACGCTGAATCGTTTGTGTTCACCTCAATCATCACAAATGGTTCATCGGAGCAAACTATATGCCGTATATCGCACACACATTGATATGGCTGCCCGTTTCTGTTGTTCTTCCTCATCGCAAAAAGTTCTGCTGAATCAACCATATGCCCTGCATCGCACACGCAACTAAAATTTGACCCATGTTTGATGCATCTGTCATCACAAACGTTTTGGACATTTTTGACGGGTCTCTGACACCACCATTTGCGATTATTGCATCGCACACAGTTTCTCGAAGGGTCTTTGATCGTAGTGACACGTTAGCAGCATCTTGTAGTAGTGTATGTGTGTTGATTGTAGAGGCAATAATAATATTACTATTCGTTCTCGTCATCTTATTCCTAGGCTAGATGACATGCTTGATGAATTGGGTGGCTCTACAATATTCTCCAAAGTTGATTTGAATAGTGGATACCATCAAATTTGTAGGAAATTGGGAGTTGAATGTAAACAACATTTAAAACTAAGTTTGGATTATACGAGTGGTTAGTTATCCCTTTTGGGTTAACTAACGCACCTAGTACTTTCATTAGATTAATGAATGAAGTTTTACATGCTTTCATTGGATGATTTGTGGTAGTCTATTTTGATGATATATACTGATTTGTAGCAGATCTTTGGAGGAACATTTGTGTGTTGTTTTTATTGCTCTATGTGATGCACGTTTATTTGGTAACCTTGGGAAGTGCACCTTTTGCACCGACCGAGTATCTTTTCTTGGCTACATTATTACTCCACAGGGAATTGAAGTTGATAAAGCCAAGACTGAAGCTATTGAGAGTTGGCCGCAGCCCAAAACGGTCACATAAGTGAGGAGTTTTCTTGGCCTCGCTTTATTGAGACTTTCCCTTATGTCATAAAACACAAGAAGGGTAAGAAAATGTTATTGCTGTTGAACTGTCTCGTCGTTATACTATGCTTTCACAACTTGACTTTAAGATATTTGGTTTGGAGACCATCAAATATTAATATGTGCATAATGCTGAATTTAAAGATGTATTGCAGAATTGTAAAGAAGGGAGATCATGGAATAAGTTCACCATTAATGATGGATTTGTGTTTCGTGCTAACAAGCTATGCATTCCAGCTAGGTCCATTCGTCTTTTGTTGTTGCAAGAGGCGCATGGAGGAGGATCAATGGGACACTTTGGCATGAAAAATACGGAGGACATACTTGCTACATATTTCTTTTGGCCAATGATGAGATGGGATGTTGAACGTTTTGTTGCTTGCTACACTACAAGTCAAAAATCTAGTCACGACTCAATTCACATGGTTTATATATGTCTTTGCCTGTACCTAGTGTTCCATGGGAGGATATATCTATGGAGTTTGATTTAAGCTTACCTCGAACAAAGAAGGGGAGGGATAGCATATTTGTTTTCATGGATAGGTTTCCAAAATGGCACACTTTATACAATGTCATAAAAGCGACGATGATGCTAATGTTGCAGATTTGTTCTTTCTGATGGAACTATGCCCTAGAGGCAATAATTAAGTTGCTATTATTATATTTCCTTATTCATGGTAAAGGTTTATTATTTATGCCAGAATTGTATGGACCAAAAACTTAAATACATGTGTGAATACATAAACAAATACCGTGTCCCTGGTGAGCCTCTACTAGACTAGCTCGTTGATCAAAGATGGTTAAGGTTTCCTAACCATAGTCATGAGTTGTCGTTTGATAACGGGATCACATCATTAGGAGAATGATGTGATGGACAAGACCCATCCGTTAGCTTAGCATATGATCGTTTAGTTTATTGCTACTGCTTTCTTAGTGAAAAATACATATTCCTTTGACCATGAGATCCCTCAACTCTCTAATACCAGAGGAATACCTTGTGTGCTATCAAACGTCGCAACGTAACTCAGTGATCATAAAGATACTCTACAGGTATTTCCAAAGGTGTCTATTGAGTTGGCGTGAATCGAGATTGGGATTTGTCACTCCGTGTATCGGAGAGCTATCTCTGGGCTCTCTCAGTAATACACATCATAAGAAGCTTGTAAGAAAAGTGACTATAAGGAGTTAGTTACGAGATGATGTATTATGGAACAAGTAAAGAGACTTGCCGGTAACGGGATTGAACTAGGTATGAAGAAACCGAAGATCGAATCTCGGGCAAGTAACATATCGACAGACAAAGGATATTATGTATGTTGTCATAAGGTTCGACCGATAAAGATCTTTGTAGAATATGTAGGAACCAATATGGGCATCCAATTCCTTTTTCTGTTATTGGTTACTGACCGAAGAGATGTCTCGGTCATGTCTACACCACTCTCGAAAAACCCATAGGGTCCGTACGCTTAACGTTCATTGATGATATAGTATTATATGAGTTATGTGAGTTGATGACTGAATGGTGTTCGGAGTCCCGGATGAGATCACGAACATGACGAGGAGCTCCGGAATGGTCCGGAGGTAAAGATTGAAATATAGGACGATACTATTTGGTCACCGGAAAGGTTTCAGAATGTACCGAGTTTTATCGGGTACCGAAAGGTGTTTCGGGAGGCCACCGGTGCTTGGTGGGCCTCATGGGCCAAAGGAGTGACGCGCATCAGCCCACTAAGGGGCTGGGCACACTCCACCTCCCCTGGCCACGTCCGAAGCAAGGGAAAGTGGGTTCCAAGGCAGGGCAGCCGCCGGCCCATCCCCTGCCATCTCCTCCACCCCTAAATAAGGAAAGGGCGAGGCGCCTAGGGCAGGAGCCGAGGGCGGCCGCTGGCCACCTTCGGGCTCCCTAGGGGTGCCTCCTGTTGTAGGGTGGAACCCTAAGTGGAGATCTTTCACGAATTGGAGAAGAAATCCCCAAGAACAAGAAGAACACAAGGGGGAAATCACAAGTGGAACACTCAAGAACAAGTACAATCACACATTCACTAGACTCAAATCCACACAAGATCCACAAGGTACATGAACAATCAAAGGGAAACAAGATACATGGTAAAGTTCATCCCAAATCCTATGAAAGACATGAGGTCTTGATGAATCCCTAAGGATCTTCTCCAATGGAGGTCTTGAACTCCAATGGAGGTCTTGAACTCCAATGGAGTCTTCTCTCTCAAGAGGAATCCCACAAGGGGAGATACATGAGCTAAGCTCTAATGTCTAGATCTATTCTTAGTTAAATCTAAATGGAGGAGATGGAGGAGTATATATAGTCCTAGGGGATTAAGGGGTAAGTAGGGATGTAATAGGAATTACATTGGCAAAGCCCTGCACTGCACACTAGCAGCCCCTGCGCGCATGGGGTATCCAGAGAGCTGGCGACTTAGCCCGTGCACATGGGGTTTGTACCATGGGCACGGGGTCCCGTGTGCATGGGGTCCAAGGGCACGTGCGCATGGGGTATCCAGAGGCTCACAACATGTCGCCTTCTCGTTGACACCCAACGGTTTAGGTGGAACCTCGACTTCTCCTTAACGGTTCCTTCTCCATTTCCAGGCTTCTCACATGGATGGTGTAGGTGATCGCTTGTGGATGACCTCCTCCATGGCACGTTCATCATCAGGCTCAAACCTATATGGCACATGGTAGGATGGTCAAGTAGTATACCATCCTCAAGGGAACTAAGAAGACACGCATTAAGGATGGAGTTCACCTTAGTATGCTTGAACTAGGAGTTGGGCGTTCCTCTTAGCAATGGAACTCTTGACATGGTGATGTCAGTGGGATGCTCCGCATCACCTCCCATCCCGCCTCTACGTATATATATGTGAGGAGGGAGAGGGGAAACATATACCACAATCCCAAGCCGTGTGCGTTGCCCCTCTCCCTCTAGTTCATCCTCGGTCATATTTTCGTAGTGCTCGGTGAAGCGCTGTGGAGATAGTTGCATCACCATTGCACCATGCTGTCATGTTGCCGGAACTCATCTACTACTTCGCCCGGCGTGCTAGATGATACGTCTCCAACGTATCTATATTTTTTTATTGTTCCATGTTATTATATTACCCGTTTTGGATGTTTATGGGCTTTACTATACACTTTTATATCACTTTTGGACTAACCTACTAACCGGAGGCCCAACCCAAATTGCTGTTTTTTTGCCTATTTCAGTGTTTCGAAGAAAAGGAATATCAAAGAGAGTCGAAACGGAATGAAATCTTCGGGAGTGATCTTTTTGGAACAAACGCAATCCAGGAGACTTGGAGTGGACGTCAAGAAGCAGCCGAGGAAGCCACGAGGCAAGAGGGCGCGCCCTAGGGGTGGGCGCCCCCCCCCCCCACCCTTGTGGGCCCCTCGTGGCTCCCCTAACCGACCTCCTTCGCCTTTATATACTCCTATACCCTGAAAACATCCAGGAGCACCACGAAACCCTATTTCCGCCGCCGCAATCTTCTGTACCCGTGAGATCCCATCTTGGAGCCTTTTCTGGCACTCCGCCGGAGAGGGAATTGATCATGGGGGGCTCTACACCATCGCAAGGGCCTCTCCTATGAGTTGTGAGTAGTTTACCACAGTCCTTCGGGTCCATAATTATTAGCTAGATGACTTCTTCTCTCTCTTTGAATCTCAATACAAAGTTCTCCTCGATCTTCTTGGAGATCTATTCGATGTAACTCTTTTTGCAGTGTGTTTGTCAAGATCCGATGAGTTGTGGGTTTTTGATCAAGTTTATCTATGAGAAATATTTGAATCTCCTCTGAATTCTTTTATGTATGATTGGTTATATTTGCAAGTCTCTTTGAATTATCAGTTTGGTTTGGCCTACTAGATTGATCTTTCTTGCAATGGGAGAAGTGCTTAGCTTTGGGTTCAATCTTGCGGTGTCCTTTCCCAGTGACAGCAGGGGCAGCAAGGCACGTATTGTATTGTTGCCATCATGGATAAAAATATGGGGTTTATATCATATTGCTTGAGTTTATCCCTCTACATCATGTCATCTTGCCTAATGCATTAGTCTGTTCTTATGAACTTAATACTCTAGATGCATGCTGGATAGCGGTCGATGTGTGGAGTAATAGTAGTAGATGCAAGCAGGAGTCGGTCTACTTGTTGCGGACGTGATGCCTATATACACGATCATGCCTAGATATTCTCATAACTATGCACTTTTCTATCAATTGCTCGACAGTAATTTGTTCACCCACCGTAATACTTACGCTATCTTGAGAGAAGCCACTAGTGAAACCTATGGCCCCCGGGTCTATCTTCCATCATATAAGTTTCCGATCTACTTTATTTTGCTATCTTTACTTTACAATCTATATCATAAAAATACCAAAAATATTTATCTTATCTTATTATCTCTATCAGATCTCACTTTCGCAAGTGGCCGTGAAGGGATTGACAACCCCTTTATCGCGTTGGTTGCGAGGTTCTTGTTTGTTTGTGTAGGTACGAGGGACTTGCGTGGAGCCTCCTACTGGATTGATACCTTGGTTCTCAAAAACTGAGGGAAATACTTACGCTACTTTGCTGCATCACCCTTTCCTCTTCAAGGGAAAACCAACGCAGTGCTCAACAGGTAGAAAGAAGGATTTCTGGCGCCGTTGCCAGGGAGGTCTTCGCTCAAGTCAAGACATACCAATTACCCATAACAAACTCATCTCCCTCGCATTACATTATTTGCCTTTTGCCTCTCGTTTTCCTCTCCCCGACTTCACCCTTGCTGTTTTATTCGCCCTATCTTTTACGTTCGCCTTTCTTTCGCTTGCCTCTTGTGTGCACGTGTGTTAGATCATTTATTTTTTGTTATGGCTAGTCCTCCTATCATCGTTAGTACTCCCGATCATGAAGTTCTTAATTATAAACAAAGGGAGGGAGAAAATCTAAAAGATGCTTGGCATAGAATTTGCAATGCTCAAAATAGATCTACTAGGAAGCAATCTACTTCCATTCTTCTTCGCAATTTTTATGTAGGCATTACTCCTTGGAATAGATGCATTCTCGATGCCATTACCGGAGGGAATTTCTTGGGTAGCCATACTTTTGATGCTTATAATGCTATGTTAGATTTGTTTGGTCCACCACCTCTCTTGGTTAATGGAACTGTTTTAACTTTGGAACATGTGATGCAAAGGCTTGAAATTATTGAAAATAAAGTTGCCACTGTTGAGTTAATTGAAAATTTGGATAAAAAGATCCACATCCAAATTTCCCAATATGGATCTAAGGTTGGAGTCACTCTAAAATTTTCTAAAGAGAAGGAACCTATAGTTAACGAAAGAATAGCTCAAAATTCTACAAGTATCGATAAACTTGAGGATATTATTACTAACTTCGGGTCTGCCTTTTAATACATGAAAATACTCCAACTCCTCCTACCAAAATTTCCAAATTGATGTATGTTCCTAAAAATAAGGGTGAATCTTCTAGTAAGGAAAATGCGGATCTTAAACCAATAAGTGTTCATCCCAATTTTATCGCTACCATTAAGGAACATTTTGCTACAAATGAAGTTCTTGATTTCTTGCCTAGGAATTTGATCATTAAAATGAAGGAAACTCCTAAGGGTTATAAGTGCTCTATTGAAGAATTGAAAACCAAAGATGGCAATACTTAGATCTATTCTCGCTTTTATGCCTAGCTAGCTTAGGGGCGTTAAACGATAGCGCTTGTTGGGAGACAACCCAATTTTATTTTTGTTCCTTGCTTTTTGTTCCTGTTTAGTAATAAATAATTCATCTACCCTCTGTTTAAATGTGGTTTTATGTTTTAATTAGTGTTTGTGCCAAGTAGAACCTATAGGATCATCTTGGGTGATAGTTAATTTGATCTTGCTGAAAAACAGAAACTTTTGCACGCACAAGAATAGTTTTAATTAATCACAGAAACGTGATTTTTAATTTATTCTTTTTGGAGTAGATCAATAGACAAATTTTCTAGGACTTCCTATTTTGGTAGGATTTCTAGAGTTCCAAAAGTATTGGGAAGTTACAGATTTCTACAGATTGTTCTGTTTTTGACAGATTCTGTTTTTCGTGTGTTGTTTGCTTATTTTGATGAATCTATGGCTAGTATCGGGGTTATGAACCATAAAGAAGTTGGAATACAGTAGGTTTAACACCAATATAAATAAAGAATGAGCTCATTACAGTACCTTAAGTGGTGGTTTTTCTTTCTTGCACTAACGGAGCTTATGAGATTTCCTGTTGAGTTTTGCGTTGTGAAATTTTCAAGTTTTGGGCAAAGATTTGATGGACTATGGAATAAGGAGTGGCAAGTGCCTAAGCTTGGGGATGAACATGGCACCCCAATATAATCAAGGACAACCAAAAGCCTAAGCTTGGGGATGCCCTGGAAGGCATCCCCTCTTTCGTCTTCGTTTATCAGTAACTTTACTTGGTGCTATATTTTTATTCGCCACATGATATGTGTTTTGCTTGGAGCGTCTTGTATGATATGAGTCTTTGCTTTTTAGTTTACCACAATCATCCTTGTTGTACACACCTTTTGAGAGAGACACAACATGATTCAGAATTTATTAGAATACTCTATGTGCTTCACTTATATCTTTTGAGCTAGACAATTTCGCTCCAGTGCTTCACTTATATCTTTTTAGAGCACGGCGATGGTTTTATTTTGTAGAAATTATTTATCTCTCATGATTCACTTATATTATTTTGAGATTCTTTTAGAACATCATGGTATTTGCTATGGTTATAAAGTTGGTCCTAATATGATGGGCATCCAAGTTGGGTATAATAAAAACTATCATAGAAAGTGAATTGGATGACATGATCAATTTGATGCTTGATAATTGTTTTGAGATATGAGGATGGTGATATTAGAGTCATGCTAGTTGAGTAGTCGTGAATTTGAGGAATACTTGTGTTGAAGTTTGTGATTCCCGTAGCATGCACGTATGGTGAACCGTTATGTGATGAAGTTGGAGCATGATTTATTTATTGATTGTCTTCCTTATGAGTGGCGGTCGGGGACGAGCGATGGTCTTTTCCTACCAATCTATCCCCCTAGGAGCATGCGCGTAGTACTTTGTTTCAATAACATGTAGATTTTTGCAATAAGTATATGATTTCTTTATGACTAATGTTGAGTCCATGGATTATGCGCACTCTCACCCTTCCACCGTTGCTAGCCTCTCTTGTGCCGCGCAACTTTCGCCGGTACCATACACCCACCATATACCTTCCTCAAAACAGCCACCATACCTACCTATTATGGCATTTCCATAGCCATTCCAAGATATATTGCCATGCAACTTTCCACCATTCCATTTATTATGACATGTTCCATCATTGTCATATTGCTTTTGCATGATCATGTAGTTGACATCGTATTTGTGGCAAAGCCACCTTGATAATTCTTTCATACATGTCACTCTTGATTCATTGCATATCCCGGTACACCGCCGGAGGCATCCACATAGAGTCATAGTTTGTTCAAGTATTGAGTTGTAATTCTTGAGTTGTAAGTAAATAAAAGTGTGATGATCTTCATTATTAGAGCATTGTCCCAAGTGAGGAAAGGATGATGGAGACTATGATTCCCCCACAACTCGGGATGAGACTTCGGACTTTATGAAAAAAAAGAAGAGAAAGGCTATAAAAAGAGAAAGTCCATATAAAAAAATGAGAGAAAATGAGAGAAGGGACAATGTTACTATCCTTTTACCACACTTGTGCTTCAAAGTAGCACCATGATCTTCATGATAGAGAGTCTCCTATGTTGTCACTTTCATATAGTAGTGGGAATTTTACATTATAGAACTTGGCTTGTATATTCCAATGATTGGCTTCCTCAAAATGCCCTAGGTCTTCGTGAGCAAGCAAGTTGGATGCACACCCACTTAGTTTCTTTTGTTGAGCTTTCATACACTTATAGCTCTAGTGCATCTGTTGCATGGCAATCCCTACTCACTCACATTGATATCTATTAATGGGCATCTCCATAGCCCGTTGATACGCCTAGTTGATGTGAGACTATCTTCTCCTTTTTTTGTCTTCTCCACAACCACCATTCTATTCCACATATAGTGCTATGTCCATGGCTCACGCTCATGTATTGCGTGAAAGTTGAAAAGGTTTGAGAACATAAAAGTATGAAACAATTGCTTGGCTTGTCATCGGGGTCGCGCATGATTAAATACTTTGTTTGATGAAGATAGAGCATAGCCAGACTATATGATTTTGTAGAGATAGCTTTCTTTAGCCATGTTATTTTGAGAAGACTTGATTGCTTTGTTAGTATGCTTGAAGTATTATTCTTTTCATGTCAATATGAACTTTTATCTTGAATCATTTGGATCTGAAAAACCCATAGGGTCCATACGCTTAACGTTCATTGACGATATAGTATTATATGAGTTATGTGAGTTGATGACTGAATGGTGTTCGGAGTCCCGGATGAGATCACGAACATGACGAGGAGCTTCGGAATGGTTCGGAGGTAAAGATTGAAATATAGGACGATAGTATTTGGTCGCCGGAAAGGTTTCGGAATGTACCGAGTTTTATCGGGTACCGAAAGCTGTTTCGGGAGGCCACCGGTGCTTGGTGGGCCTCATGGGCCAAAGGAGTGACGCGCATCAGCCCACTAAGGGGCTGGGCACACTCCACCTCCCCTGGCCACGTCCGAAGCAAGGGAAAGTGGGCGCCAAGGCAGGGCAGCCGCCGGCCCATCCCCTGCCATCTCCTCCACCCCTAAATAAGGAAAGGGCGAGGCGCCTAGGGCAGGAGCCGAGGGCGGCCGCTGGCCACCTTCGGGCTCCCTAGGGGTGCCTCCTGTTGTAGGGTGGAACCCTAAGTGGAGATCTTTCACGAATTGGAGAAGAAATCCCCAAGAACAAGAAGAACACAAGGGGGAAATCACAAGTGGAACACTCAAGAACAAGTACAATCACACATTCACTAGACTCAAATCCACACAAGATCCACAAGGTACATGAACAATCAAAGGGAAACAAGATACATGGTAAAGTTCATCCCAAATCCTATGAAGGACATGAGGTCTTGATGAATCCCTAAGGATCTTCTCCAATGGAGGTCTTGAACTCCAATGGAGGTCTTGAACTCCAATGGAGTCTTCTCTCTCAAGAGGAATCCCACAAGGGGAGATACATGAGCTAAGCTCTAATGTTTAGATCTATTCTTAGTTAAATCTAAATGGAGGAGATGGAGGAGTATATATAGTCCTAGGGGATTAAGGGGTAAGTAGGGATGTAATAGGAATTACATTGGCAAAGCCTGCAGCTGCACACTAGCAGCCCCGTGCGCATGGGGTATCCAGAGAGCTGGCGACTTAGCCCGTGCACATGGGGTTTGTACCATGGGCACGGGGTCCCGTGTGCATGGGGTCCAAGGGCACGTGCGCATGGGGTATCCAGAGGCTCACAACATGTCTCCTTCTCGTGGACACCCATCGGTGCAGGTGGAACCTCGACTTCTCCTTGACGGTTCCTTCTCCATTTCCAGGCATCTCACATGGATGGTGTAGGTGATTGCTTGTGGATGACCTCCTCCATGGCACGTTCATCATCAGGCTCAAACCTATATGGCACATGGTAGGACGGTCAAGTAGTATACCATCCTCAAGGGAAGTAAGAAGACACGCATTAAGGATGGAGTTCACCTTAGTATGCTTGAACTAGGAGTTGGGCGTTCCTCTTAGCAATGGAACTCTTGACATGGTGATGTCAGTGGGATGCTCCACATCACCTCCCATCCCGCCTCTACGTATATATATGTGAGGAGGGAGAGGGGAAACATATACCACAATCCCAAACCGTGTGCGTTGCCCCTCTCCCTCTAGTTCATCCTCGGTCATATTTTCATAGTGCTCGGTGAAGCGCTGTGGAGATAGTTGCATCACCATTGCACCATGCTGTCATGTTGCCGGAACTCATCTACTACTTCGCCCGGCGTGCTAGATGATACGTCTCCAACGTATCTATATTTTTTGATTGTTCCATGCTATTATATTACCCGTTTTGGATGTTTATGGGCTTTACTATACACTTTTATATCACTTTTGGACTAACCTACTAACCGGAGGCCCAACCCAAATTGCTGTTTTTTTGCCTATTTCAGTGTTTCGAAGAAAAGGAATATCAAAGAGAGTCGAAACGGAATGAAACCTTCGGGAGTGATCTTTTCGGAACAAACGCAATCCAGGAGACTTGGAGTGGACGTCAAGAAGCAGCCGAGGAAGCCACGAGGCAAGAGGGCGCGCCCTAGGGGGTGGGCGCCCCCCCCCACCCTCGTGGGCCCCTCGTGGCTCCCCTAATTGACCTCCTTCGCCTATATATACTCCTATACCCTGAAAACATCCAGGAGCACCACGAAACCCTATTTCCGCCGCCGCAACCTTCTGTACCCGTGAGATCCCATCTTGGAGCCTTTTCCGGTGCTCCGCCGGAGGGGGAATTGATCATGGGGGGCTCTACATCATCGCCAAGGCCTCTCCTATGAGTTGTGAGTAGTTTACCACAGACCTTCGGGTCCATAGTTATTAGCTAGATGGCTTCTTCTCTCTCTTTGAATCTCAATACAAAGTTCTCCTCGATCTTCTTGGAGATCTATTCGATGTAACTCTTTTTGCGGTGTGTTTGTTGAGATCCGATGAGTTGTGGGTTTATGATCAAGTTTATCTATGAGAAATATTTGAATCTCCTCTGAATTCTTTTATGTATGATTGGTTATATTTGCAAGTCTCTTCGAATTATCAGTTTGGTTTGGCCTACTAGATTGATCTTTTTTGCAATGGGAGAAGTGCTTAGCTTTGGGTTCAATCTTGCGGTGTCCTTTCCCAAAGGATGTTAGGGCAGCAAGGCACGATTGTATTGTTGCCATCGTGGATAAAAAGATGGGGTTTATATCATATTGCTTGAGTTTATCCCTCTACATCATGTCATCTTGCCTAATGCATTAGTCTGTTCTTATGAACTTAATACTCTAGATGCATGCTGGATAGCGGTCGATGTGTGGAGTAATAGTAGTAGATGCAAGCAGGAGTCGGTCTACTTGTTGCGGACGTGATGCCTATATACACGGTCATGCCTAGATATTCTCATAACTATGCACTTTTCTATCAATTGCTCGACAGTAATTTGTTCACCCACCGTAATACTTACGCTATCTTGAGAGAAGCCACCAGTGAAACCTATGGCCCCCGGGTCTATCTTCCATCATATAAGTTTCTGATCTACTTTATTTTCCTATCTTTACTTTACAATCTATATCATAAAAATACCAAAAATATTTATCTTATCTTATTATCTCTATCAGATCTCACTTTCGCAAGTGGCCCTGAAGGGATTGACAACCCCTTTATCGCGTTGGTTGCGAGGTTCTTGTTTGTTTGTGTAGGTACGAGGGACTTGCGTGGAGCCTCCTACTGGATTGATACCTTGGTTCTCAAAAACTGAGGGAAATACTTACGCTACTTTGTCTGCATCACCCTTTCCTCTTCAAGGGAAAACCAACGCAGATGCTCAAGAGGTAGCAAGAAGGATTTCGGCGCCGCTGCTGGGAGGTCTTCGCTCAAGTCAAGACATACCAATTACCCATCACAAACTCATCTCCCTCGCATTACATTATTTGCCATTTGCCTCTCGTTTTACTCTCCCCGACTTCACCCTTGCCGTTTTATTCGCCCTCTCTTTTACGTTCGCCTTTCTTTTGCTTGCCTCTTGTGTGCACGTGTGTTAGATCATTTATTTTTTGTTATGGCTAGTCCTCCTATCATCGTTAGTACTCTCGATCATGAAGTTCTTAATTATAAACAAAGGGAGGGAGAAAATCTAAAAGATGCTTGGCATAGAATTTGCAATGCTCAAAATAGATCTACTAGGAAGCAATCTACTTCCATTCTTCTTCGCAATTTTTATGTAGGCATTACTCCTTGGAATAGATGCATTCTCGATGCCATTACCGGAGGGAATTTCTTGGGTAGCCATACTTTTGATGCTTATAATGCTATGTTAGATTTGTTTGGTCCACCACCTCTCTTGGTTAATGGAACTGTTTTAACTTTGGAACATGTGATGCAAAGGCTTGAAATTATTGAAAATAAAGTTGCCACTGTTGATTTGATTGAAAATTTGGATAAAAAGATCCACATCCAAATTTCCCAATATGGATCTAAGGTTGGAGTCACTCTAAAATTTTCTAAAGAGAAGGAACCTATAGTTAACGAAAGAATAGCTCAAAATTCTACAAGTATCGGTAAACTTGAGGATATTATTACTAACTTCGGGTCTGCCTTTTAATACGTGAAAATACTCCAACTCCTCCTACCAATATTTCCAAATTGATGTATGTTCCTAAAAATAAGGGTGAATCTTCTAGTAAGGAAAATGCGGATCTTAAATCAATAAGTGTTCATCCCAATTTTTTCGCTATCATTAAGGAACATTTTGCTACAAATGAAGTTCTTGATTTCTTGCCTAGGAATTTGATCATTAAAAGGAAGGAAACTCCTAAGGGTTATAAGTGCTCTATTGAAGAATTGAAAACCAAAGATGGCAATACTTAGATCTATTCTCGCTTTTATGCCTAGCTAGCTTAGGGGCGTTAAACGATAGCGCTTGTTGGGAGACAACCAAATTTTATTTTTGTTCCTTGCTTTTTGTTCCTGTTTAGTAATAAATAATTCATCTATCCTCTGTCTAATGTGGTTTTATGTTTTAATTAGTGTTTGTGCCAAGTAGAACCTATAGGATCATCTTGGGTGATAGTTAATTTGATCTTGCTGAAAAACAGAAACTTTTGCACGCACGAGAATAATTTTAATTAATCACAAAAACGTGATTTTTAGTTGATTCTTTTTGGAGTAGATCAATAGACAAATTTTCTAGGACTTCCTATTTTGGTAGGATTTCTAGAGTTTCAGAAGTATTCGGAAGTTACAGATTTCTACAGATTGTTCTGTTTTTGACAGATTCTGTTTTTCGTGTGTTGTTTGCTTATTTTGATGAATCTATGGCTAGTATCGGGGTTATGAACCATAAAGAAGTTGGAATACAGTAGGTTTAACACCAATATAAATAAAGAATGATCTCATTACAGTATTTAAGTGGTGGTTTTTCTTTCTTGCACTAACGGAGCTTATGAGATTTCCTGTTGAGTTTTGCGTTGTGAAGTTTTCAAGTTTTCGGTAAAGATTTGATGGACTATGGAATAAGGAGTAGCAAGAGCCTAAGCTTGGGGATGACCATGGCACCCCAAGATAATCAAGGACAACCAAAAGCCTAAGCTTGGGGATGCCCCGGAAGGCATCCCCTCTTTCGTCTTTGTTTATCAGTAACTTTACTTGGAGCTATATTTTTATTCGCCACATGATATGTGTTTTGCTTGGAGCGTCTTGTATGATATGAGTCTTTGCTTTTTAGTTTACCACAATCATCCTTGTTGTACACACCTTTTGAGAGAGACACAACATGATTCAGAATTTATTAGAATACTCTATGTGCTTCACTTATATCTTTTGAGCTAGACAATTTCGCTCCAGTGCTTCACTTATATCTTTTTAGAGCACGGCGATGGTTTTATTTTGTAGAAATTATTGATCTCTCATGATTCACTTATATTATTTTGAGATTCTTTTAGAACATCATGGTATTTGCTATGGTTATAAAATTGGTCCTAATATGATGGGCATCCAAGTTGGGTATAATAAAAACTATCATAGAAAGTGAATTGGATGACATGATCAATTTGATGCTTGATAATTGTTTTGAGATATGAGGATGGTGATATTAGAGTCATGCTAGTTGAGTAGTCGTGAATTTGAGGAATACTTGTGTTGAAGTTTGTGATTCCCGTAGCATGCACGTATGGTGAACCGTTATGTGATGAAGTTGGAGCATGATTTATTTATTGATTGTCTTCCTTATGAGTGGCGGTCGGGGACGAGCGATGGTCTTTTCCTACCAATCTATCCCCCTAGGAGCATGCGCGTAGTACTTTGTTTCAATAACTTGTAGATTTTTGCAATAAGTATATGATTTCTTTATGACTAATGTTGAGTCCATGGATTATGCGTACTCTCACCCTTCCACCATTGGTAGCCTCTCTTGTGCCGCACAACTTTCGCCGGTACCATACACCCACCATATACCTTCCTCAAAACAGCCACCATACCTACCTATTATGGCATTTCCATAGCCATTCCAAGATATATTGCCATGCAACTTTCCACCATTCCATTTATTATGACATGCTCCATCATTGTCATATTGCTTTTGCATGATCATGTAGTTGACATCGTATTTGTGGCAAAGCCACCTTGATAATTCCTTCATACATGTCACTCTTGATTCATTGCATATCCCGGTACACCGCCGGAGGCATCCACATAGAGTCATAGTTTGTTCAAGTATTGAGTTGTAATTCTTGAGTTGTAAGTAAATAAAAGTGTGATGATCTTCATTATTAGAGCATTGTCCCAAGTGAGGGAAGGATGATGGAGACTATGATTCCCCCACAAGTCGGGATGAGACTTCAGACTTTATGAAAAAAAAAGAAGAGAAAGGCCATAAAAAAGAGAAAGGCCATATAAAAAAATGAGAGAAAATGAGAGAAGGGACAATGTTACTATCCTTTTACCACACTTGTGCTTCAAAGTAGCACCATGATCTTCATGATAGAGAGTCTCCTATGTTGTCACTTTCATATAGTAGTGGGAATTTTACATTATAGAACTTGGCTTGTATATTCCAATGATGGGCTTCCTCAAAATGCCCTAGGTCTTCATGAGCAAGCAAGTTGGATGCACACCCACTTAGTTTCTTTTGTTGAGCTTTCATACACTTATAGCTCTAGTGCATCTGTTGCATGGCAATCCCTACTCACTCACATTGATATCTATTAATGGGCATCTCCATAGCCCGTTGATACGCCTAGTTGATGTGAGACTATCTTCTCCTTTTTTGTCTTCTCCACAACCACCATTCTATTCCACATATAGTGCTATGTCCATGGCTCACGCTCAAGTATTGCGTGAAATTTGAAAAGGTTTGAGAACATAAAAGTATGAAACAATTGCTTGGCTTGTCATCGGGGTTGCGCATGATTAAATACTTTGTGTGATGAAGATAGAGCATAGCCAGACTATATGATTTTGTAGAGATAGCTTTCTTTAGCCATGTTATTTTGAGAAGACATGATTGTTTTTTAGTATGCTTGAAGTATTATTTTTTTCATGTCAATATGAACTTTTATCTTGAATCAATTGGATCTGAACATTCATGCCACACTAAAGAAAATTACATTGAGAAATATGCTAGGTAGCATTCCACATCCAAAATCCTATTTTTATCATTTACCTACTCGAAGACGAGCAGGAATTAAGCTTGGGGATGCTTGATACGTCTCCAACATATGTATAATTTTTGATTGTTCCATGCTATTATATTACACGTTTTGGATGTTTGTGGGCTTTATTATACACTTTTATATCATTTTTGGGACTAACCTACTAACCGGAGGCCCAGCCCAAATTGTTGTTTTATTGCCTATTTCAGTGTTTCGAAGAAAAGGAATATCAAACGGAGTCCAAACGGAATGAAACCTTCGGGAGCGATGTTTTTGGAACAAACGGAATCCAGGAGACTTGGAGTGGATGTCAAGAAGCAGTTGAGGTGGCCACGAGGTAGGAGGGCGCGCCCTAGGGGGCGGGCACGCCCCCCCCCCACCCTCGTGGGCCCCTCGTGGCTCCCCTGACTGACCTCCTTCGCCTATATATACTCCCGTACCATGAAAACATCCAGGAGCACCATGAAACCCTATTTCCACCGCCGCAACCTTCTGTACCCGTGAGATCCCATCTTGGAGCCTTTTCCGGCGATCGGCCGGAGGGGGAATCGATCACGAAGGGCCTCTACATCATCGCCAAGGCCTCTCCTATGAGTTGTGAGTAGTTTACAACAGACCTTCGGGTCCATAGTTATTAGCTAGATGGCTTCTTCTCTCTCTATGAATCTCAATACAAAGTTCTCCTCGATCTTCTTGGAGATCTATTCGATGTAACTCTTTTTGCGGTGTGTTTGTCGAGATCCGATGAATTGTGGGTTTATGATCAAGTTTATCCATGAGAAATCTTTGAATCTCCTCTGAATTCTTTTATGTATGATTCGTTATCTTTGCAAGTCTCTTCGAGTTATCAGTTTGGTTTGGCCTACTGGATTGATCTTTCTTGCAATGGGAGAAGTGCTTAGCTTTGGGTTCAATCTTGTGGTGTCCTTTCCAAGTGATAGCAAGGGTAGCAAGGCACGTATCATATTGCTTGAGTTTATCCCTCTACACCATGTCATCTTGCCTAATGTGTTACTCTGTTCTTATGAACTTAATACTCTAGATGCAGGCTGGATAGCGGTCGATGTGTGGAGTAATAGTAGTAGATGCAGGCAGGAGTCGTTCTACTTGTTGCGGACGTGGTGCCTATATACATGATCTTGCCTAGATATTCTCATAACTATGCACTTTTCTATCAATTGCTCGACAATAATTTGTTCACCCACCATAATACTTACGCTATCTTGAGAGAAGCCACTAGTGAAACCTATGGCCCCCGGGTCTATCTTGCATTATATAAGTTTCCGATCTACTTTATTTTGCTATCTTCACTTTACAATCTATATCATAAAAATAGCAAAAATATTTATCTTATCGTATTATCTCTATCAGATCTTACTTTTGCAAGTGGCCGTGAAGGGATTGACAACCCCTTTATCGCGTTGGTTGTGAGGTTCTTGTTTGTTTGTGTAGGTATGAGGGACTTGCATGGAGCCTCCTACTGGATTGATACCTTGGTTCTCAAAGACTGAGGGAAATACTTATTCTACTTTGCTGCATCACCCTTTCCTCAACGTAGTGCTCAAGATGTAGCACTAGATCAAGAAGGCGAGGATGTCATCGAGCTGAACGTGGGCTGAATGCAGAGGTGTCGTACGTTCGGTACTTTATCGATTGGATCGTGAAGGTGTTCGACTACATCAACCGTGGATAAACGCTTCCGCGAAACGGTCTACGAGGGTACGTAGACACACTCTCCAATCTCGTAGCTATGCATCTCCATAGATAGATCTTGCATGTGCGTAGAATATTTTTTGTTTTCCATGAAACGTTACCCAACAGTGGCATCCGAGCCACGTCTATGCATAGATGATATGCATGAGTAGAACACAAAGAAGTTGTGGGTGGTGATGGTCAAACTGCTTACCACCAACGTCCTATTTTGATTCGGCGGTATTGTGGGATGAAGCGGCCCGGAACAACCTTACATTTCGATGCACATGAGACCGGTTCCACCGACTGACATGTAACTTCTTTTGCATAAATGTGGCTGGCGGGTGTCTATTTCTTCTACTTTAGTTGAATCGAATTTGATTACGGCCGGTCCTTGAAGAAGGTTAAAACAGCAAACTTGACAATCACCGTTGTGGTTTTGCGTAGGTAAGAACGGTTCTTGCTAGTTGCCTATAGCAGCCACGTAAAACTTGCAACAACAAACTAGAGGATGTCTAACTTGTTTTTGCAGGGTATGTTGTGATGTGATATGGTCAAGACATGATGTGATATACATTGTTGTATGAGATGATCATGTTTTGTAATATCGACAACCGGCATGAGCCTTAGGGTTGTCTCTTAATTATTGTATGAAATGCAAGCGCCATGTAATTGCTTTATTTTATCGCTATGCATTAGCAATAGTTGTAGAAGCAATAGTTGGCAATACGACCCCGACGCAACGATGGAGATCAAGGTATCGAGCCAGTGACGATGGAGATCATGATGATGCCTTGGAGATGGAGAACAAAAGCACAAGATGATGATGGCCATATCATGTCACATATTTTGATTGCATGTGATGTTTATCCTTTATGCGTCTTATTTTGCTTAGAACGATGGTAGCATTATAAGATGATCCCTTCACTTAATTTCAAGATAAAAGTGTTCTCCCTGAGTATGCATCGTTGCCAAAGTTCATCGTTTCTAACCAGCTCGTGATGATCGGGTGTGATAGACTCTACGTTCACATACAACGGGTGTAAGACAGTTCTGCACATGCACAATAATTGGGTTAAACTTGACGTGCCTAGCATGTACAGACACGGTCTCGGAACACTAGGGACCGAAAGGTCGAACGTGAGTCATATAGTAGATATGATCAACATAGAGATGTTCACCATTGATGACTACCCCATCTCACATGATGATCGGACATGGGTTAGTTGATTTGGATCGTGTGTCACTTAGATAACTTGAGGGATGTTATTTTAAGTGGGAGTTCATTAGTAATTTGCTTAATTGAACTTAATTTATCATGAACTTAGTCTTAATAGTTTTTGCTTATCTATGTTGTAGATCAATGCCTCGTGCTACCGTTCCCCTGAATTTTAATGCGTTCCTAGAGAAAGCTAAGTTGAAAGATGATGGTAGCAACTACACGGACTGGGTCCGTAACTTGAGGACTATCCTCATTGTTGTATAGAAGAATTATGTCCTTGATGCACTCCTAGGTGATAGTCCTGCTGCAAGACCTACTGCAGATGTTATGAACGTCTGGCAGGCTCGATCTGATGACTACTCAATAGTTCAGTGTGCCATGCTTTACGGCTTTGAACCGGGACTTCAAAGACGTTTTGAACACAATAGAGCATATGTGATGTTCCAAGAGATGAAGTTGATATTTCAAGCTAATGCCCGGGTTGAGAGATATGAAGTCTCCAACAAGTTCAATAGCTGCAAGATGGGGGAGAACAGTTCTTTCAGTGAACACATACTCAAAATGTCAGGGTATCATAACCACTTGACTCAGCTGGGAATTGATCTTCCAGTTGAGAGTGTTATTGACAGAGTTCTTCAGTCACTGGCACCAAGCTACAAAGGCTTTGTGATGAACTATAATATGCAAGGGATGACGAAAACGATTCCCGAGCTCTTCGCGATGTTAAGTCCACGGAGGTAGAAATCAAGAAGGAGCATCAAGTGTTGATGGTTAACAAGACCACTAGTTTCAAGAAAAAAGGGAAAGGGAAGAAAGGAACTTCAAGAAGATTGGCAAGCAAGTTGCTGCTCCCGTGAAGAAGCCAAAAGCTGGACCCAAGCCTGAAACCGAGTGCTTTTACTGCAAAGGGAATGGTCACTGGAAGCAGAACTGCCCCAAATACTTGGCGGATAAAAAGGATGGCAAAGTGAACGAAGGTATATTTGATATACATGTTATTGATGTGTACCTTACTAATGCTCGTAGTAGCGCCTGGGTATTTGATAGTGGTTCGGTTGCTCATATTTGTAACTTGAAATAGGAGCTGTGGGATAAACAAAGATTGGCTAAGGACAAGGTGACGATGCGCGTCGGGAATGATTCCTAGGCCGATGTGATCGCCGTCGGCACACTACCTTTACATCTACCATCGGGATTGGTTTTAGACCTCAATAATTGTTATTTGGTGCCAACGTTGAGCATGAACATTATATCTGGATCTTGTTTATCGTGAGATGATTATTCATTTAAGTCAGAGAATAATGTTTGTTCTATTTAATGAGTAATATCTTTTATGGCCATGCACCTTTGATGAATGGTCTATTCTTGTCGAATCTCAATCATAGTGATACACATATTCATAATATTGATGCCAAAAGAAGCAAAGTTGATAATGATAGTGCAACATACTTGTGGCACTGCCGTTTAGGTCATATTGGTGTAAAGCACATGAAGAAATTCCATGCGGATGGAATTTTGGAATCACTTGATGATGAATCATTTGATACTTGCGAACCATGCCTCATGGGCAAGATGACTAAAAATTCGTTCCCCAGAACAATGGAGCGATTTGATGACTTACTGGAAATAATACTGTCGGATTCAGGGCTCCGCATAACCAAGAAAGGTTCGAACTCTGGGGCATGTGCGAAGAACTCAACCTCTCCATCTAGCTAACTCGCTGCTCTCACGGCCTAGCTCGATGAACATGAAAGGAAAATGGACACGGGAGTCTACCCAGGTTCGGGCCACCTTGCGGTGTAAAATTCTACTCCTGCTTTGTGGTGGATTAACCTCGCGGGGGCTGAGGATGAACTAGTACAAGGAAGAACAGCCTCGCGGGGTCTGCTCTAGGGGCGGATATGAGCTCAAGGGATTCGACCGTCCAGGTACTCGATCTGTCGACCCTTTGCTACGGTGGTGGCTAGGCTATACTTATAGAGGCCTCGGTCCTCTTTCCCCGAAACTTAGGAAGGAAGGGATCCCACAGTGGCCAATTTTGAAGGGGGACAAGTAGTACATCTTATCCTGACGAAAGGTGGTCTTCGCCTGCAAAGCTTCTAGTTGTGACGTCGTGGTGGGCTCGGTGATAACATCCGTCCTGCCATCCTGGCGGTCTTGGTGTTGTTGCACGTAAACGGTAACCTTTGGTTGATTCCTCAGGACTCTGCACCTGCACTTGCCTCCTTAGCACCAACGAGGAAACATGCCGCTCTGCGCCCGCTGGCGCACACCTGGCCTTGGTCGTCATGGCTTGCGTCACCTCAGCCTCATGAGGTGAGCGCTCGCATAGGAATCTCCGTTCCTTGGGAGGACGACTGGGGAAGTCGCTCCTACAGGAGGTCTTGGTGTGGTCCGCCTCGTGAGGCTTGGCCCCTCGCGTGGGTCTTGTCTTGTCGGTGCTGAAGGTGGGCCGTACCAGGCCGCTGATGCAGCCACGCCATGGGTTGCAGGCAGGCAAGTCTGGGTACCCTAGTTCCCAGAATGCCAACAGTAGCCCCCGGGCCCAAGGCGCACTCGCACTTGGCTTCGAGGCAAAGCCAAAGGGCAAGGGCGAAGCACCACGGGCCCTGTCGGTGTCAAAACCAGCGGATCTCGGGTAGGGGGTACCGATCTGTGCGTCAAGGCTGATGGTAACAGGAAGCAAGGGACACAGATGTTTACCCAGGTTTGGTCCCTCTCGATGGAGGTAAAACCCTACTTCCTGCTTGATTAATATTGATGATATGGGTAGTACAAGAGTAGATCTACCACGAGATCGTAGAGGCTAAACCCTAAGAGCTAGCCTATGATGGTGCCAAGCTTGCCTTCCATGCCAAGGAGAGTCCCGTCCGGACACGGGCCAAAGTCTTGAGTCTTCTCTCTTCACGCTTCAATAGTCCGGACGTGGTACACAGTCCGGCAGTCCGGATACCCCCTAATCCAGGACTCCCTTAGTAGCCCCTGAACCAGGCTTCAATGACGATGAGTCCGGCGCGCAGTATTGTCTCCGGCATTGCAAGGCGGGTTCCTTCTCTGAATACTCCAAAGTAGTTAGCGAACACGTAGACCGTGTCCGGATCTACAAGATGATCTTTTCACACCGCCGTAGAGAGAATAATATTTTCACAAATGCAATCTGCTAACAATTTTTCTGATGACGTGACATGTTATTACGGTCGGATCATTATTCGAATTGTTTCCCCACAACCAGCTACAGCGCATATTACGAGGCGGTTTCTATGACACGTCTCGTCAAAGCAGAGATCATGTCCCCTTATTGTGGGATTTTCATCAATACGGGCATAGGCAGCTCACCTGCACCGCTAATCGCGGCGAGTGGGAGGCGGATGGGCTTCACCAGGCAAGTGGGGAGGCGCAAAAGACTTTTACCGCCCCTATAAAGAGGTAAGGCCCCTTTCTGTTTACCCACGCCTTCTCCTCCCGTTACCTCAATCCCCTTTGTTCGAGCCCTAACACCCAAGTACCCTCTTTCTCCATCAAGGAGAGATCTTGCAAAGATGTCCGGATCCGGAGCAGGAGGCAGGTGGATGGCCTCGACCGTCCAGGAGAAGGACATCAAGAAGCTCCGGAGAGCCGGGTATCTGGCCCAGAAGATCGGCCACCGTCTCCCACCGGCGGGACAGGTCGTCCCCACTCCAAAACCTCACAAGAGAGTCGTGTTCCTTCCCCATTTTGTCCGCGGGCTCGGGTTTCCCCTTCACCCTTTTGTTCGTGGAGTCATCTATGGGATCGATTTCCATGACCTTTCCCCCAACATCTTCCTCAATATCTCGACGTTCATCGTCGTGTGCGAGGCTTTTCTCTGGATCCCACCCCAAGATTTGGCCTGTGGCTGAAGATTTTCAATGTGAAGCCCAAGGTGGTGAGTGGCGAACACACCAAGTGCGGTGGTGCCATGGTAAGCAAGATGCCCAAGGCCGTTTGGCCGGAAGGCGCTTTTAATGACTCCGTCAAGGAGTGGCAGCAGCAGTGGTTCTATGTCACCATACCACGCGGCAAAAAGTGGGTGGCAGCTCCAGAGTTCATATCCGGAGCCCCACTAAGACTCACATCCTGGCCCAAGAAGGGCCTGAACTAGTCCTCATCCGATGAGCTGTCACTGCTCCAGACGCGCGTCAAGGGTGTGGTTGACAGGGACGTCAAACTCGTCGACGTAGTCCAGGTGATGCTAGTTTGCCTGGTTCTCCCCTGCCAGCGCTGATCTTGCACTCTATGGGAGTTCGACCCAACCGAGCACCAAACCCTTCATGAGCTTTACGATTCCTCCCACAAGGATATCTGGAGGGTGCTCTTTAAGTCCGGCAAATCATGGTCGGGCCCCACCGAAGACCGCGGGTATCAATTATCTCATTCTGCAAGCTCGGTAAGTTAGAGCCACACTCTGTCTATTCATGCTTCAGCCATCATGTCATGAGGGATACACCTTAGTTGTGTTTCATTGTGACCTCAGGGATGGATAAAGAAGGTGGAGCGGATACATTGTCCAGCCCCCCTGCCGGAGGAACCAGCCGGACCTCTTCTAACGAAGATGCTGGTCCCCGCGCCTTACGAGGCGCCAAAGAAAGAGGCCTCCAAGAAGGTCAAGAAGACCCGGAGTGGCCTTCGCCGTCGCGAGGCTTCGGACGCCAAATCCGAAGACTCCAGCGACGATCCTTCGTCTGAGGACGAAGAGGAGGAAGCGGAGAAGGATGAGCCTCACTCTGATGGCGGGAGGAAGAGGACGGCCTCCACATCTCTGGATGCCGGATCGCCCAAGAGGGGGGAGGATTCCCTCCTAGGGGCATCCCCGATGGCTACCGATAGCAGCCCGGAGTGGGATCCCAGGGCCCAGCCCCTGGAGAAGTTGTAAGTATCCGAACACGCATATGCGTCCGGGATTGTTTTTGGGTATAGTAGTTTTGACTGTTGCCTACACATTGCACAGTCCGGCAAGGTCCTGCGCCGGCCGGTCCTCGACAGAGGATTCACTGGGCTCGGACGCCTTGGCGAGCGAGACGCCTCCGCAAGCCCCTTCCCCAAAGTCCGGGCGCGACACTGAGGTCTCATCTCGACAAGACCCGGACCAGGGAGGACATATCTCTGGTGCCGGACACGCGGGGATGGATACGGCTCCCGGGACCTCTAGGGTTTCGGGATCGAGTGAGCAGCCACCCCCGATGGTGGGGGGCCTGCCTACCCCGCCGGCGTCCTCTGCTCGAGCAAAGCTGCCTGGCGGTCTATCGACAGCATTGAAGAACGCGTCTATTGTCGATGGGCATCGGGCCCTCGTGGGCGCGGTGGTCGAGAAGATTCAGTCCGCCGAGAGCGGGCTGAACGAGTCCTACCTTGGCCTTATAAAGGCTTTTGAGGTATGTTTCCTAGGAAACCTTTGAGGAATTGTCATAATATGAGTAGTAGCCCCTGATGCACTGCCCGGATGAGGAGACAGAGCCGGGCAGGGGATCAAATCCCCTACTCTCGCATGAGCCTATGTGAATGACGTATGCCCTTTTGTGTGAAAACAGGCATCTGCAGAGAGGACGGCCGCTTACAATGCGGAAGTGTCCGAACTGAAGCAGAGCCTTACACGGGCCGAGGAGGAACTCGGCCATGCGAAGAAGAAATTGGAAGACAAGCAAGGTATGTTGAAAACATTTATCTTGTAGTTTGCTTGATTGAGTAGTCGTGCTTAGTGAAAAGTATTTGTATTGTATGCTCTAGGAGCGAGTGCCGAATATGCGGCACTAAAGAAAGCTGTGGCCGATGCCAACAAGAAAGCTGCCGCCGAATAGGCGCTTCGTGAAAAACACGAGGCCAGGGTCATCGCAGCTGAGCAGGAGCTCCAGGAAGCTGTGAAGAAAAGCGAGGGCTTAGAGCAGAGTCTAGTAGGGAAAAAATCCGAACTCGCTCAAGCTCCCGAGGCTGCGGAAGGTGCTCGGGAAGAAGCCCGAGGTGCTGTGCAGGATATTCAGGAGGCCCGGAAAGTCGCGGCTAGTAAGGCCTTCTATATTCTTAGCCTTTGTACATGATAATGGGAAGAATCGTAAGCGGCATGCTGAATTCTTATGTTTCCAGGGGCTTTTGTGGATCTTCCTCGCAGCATATTGGATGCCGCCCAATTCTACTGAACCGCGGAGAAGAAGTATGCAGAGAGGGATTTCTGGTCGCAGTATTTGGCGCCGAACTATCCGGTGCCTTTTATCGATCAGCTGAAATAGCTGGTCGAACTGCACCAGGCGGCCGAACTAGCCATGAAGGACTTAGTTGTCCGGCTGTGGCCTACGGAGCCAATCCCAAGTAGTTACATCGGACTCATCAAGCGGATTGTGGGTGCATGTCCTCGGCTTGATGCTATCAAGCGATCAGTCTGTATAGAAGGCGCGCGCATGGCGTTTGCCCGTGCGAAAGTGCATTGGGGGAAGCTTGATGCAGAGAAGCTGATGACTGAGGGGCCGCCGGAGGGTAAGGAGCACCGCAAGACCGAGCTGTACTATGAAAGTGTAATGAAAGGGGCCCGCCTTGCGGCGGATAAGTGTGCCAAAGACATTATATTTCCCTGAGGGCATTTGTGCTGGCTTTTGTAATATGGGATAATGGCATTTTTCATTATATATTGCCTGTTTTGTTTGAACATATGTTCTTCCTGTGCGGCTGTTTATTGTACGCAAATCCTGAGAGTTGGCCAGTCATCGGCTTTTGCCCCCTCGTAAAAAGAATGCGGGGGGTGTTCGGGATATATCTGAACGCTCTTTATCCCGTAGTTGGGTCCTTTTAAGGAGGTGTTTCTCTCCACGAACTAGGCAATCGGACTATAAGGCTTTGTTACTCTCACTTAGCCATAGGAATTCGAGAATGGTCGGCGCAACCCCTAGTGTTCGGAACGCCGAACTAGGGGCTCTATTGGAGCATGATCAGAAGACCGATCTGTCGCACTCTGCATTTATAATGGCGTTGTGCGGAATAAATCTTAAGTATTTTAGAACCTCTTGAACAGCTGACCAGCTCTCACATCATCATGACGGTCGGTTTTCGGCTTTGTCTACTGAGGTGCTCGTCCGGCTGAACCGGGACACAATCGCAGTAGTTCTCCCAGCGCTACCTTAGCCGATAGAACGGAATGTAAGGTACGAAAACATGGGAGCCGGGCAAACCCAACCAATGACCCAAGACATGATTCAGAGCTGATGCATATAGTGCTATAAGTTTGGGGTGTCGAGCGACCGAAAAGGTGGTCGGACTTTATTGCCGTACTGTGAAGCCCCTGGTGTAACCGGGCGAACGCGGAGCGTGGCTGTCATTTTCGGCAAAGAGGCGTTGGCGATAAACGACAGCCGGTAAGTGTTGTTTCAGTCTATGCACCGTAATAGGATGATATGTCTATGCATATGAGTATGATGTATGAAAAGAGGTATTTATTTGGCAGAACCTGTGGTGACCGGACTGGAGGGGGTTGTGAGTGGATCAATATTGAATCCGAACTGCCTCCTGTCTGCATGTTCCACGCCGCCAATACTGTTCTGCGTGAAAGTTAGTTTGTGAAGGCAAATGTTATGAGGCAGCTGAGCGTCCTCTTGTGGTTAGTCTAAGGGTTCCTTATTGAACCCTGGTGAACCCAGCTGTTATACCGTGAGGTAGCGCGGACTCCTCAATGGGTGTCTGGATAGTCGGCCTGAGAGATTTACCATGTGGAATCTAGTCAACGTGGTTTATCCCATTGGAATGCGGTAAACTACCGCATGGTGGGAAGGTGCCAAAGATTTATTCCTTGGCGTAGCAATTCTGAGTGATCCGAAGACAACCGTTAGGGTGGTCGGCCAATAAAACTTGGCCTTTGCGCCTTACATCTTTAGGAGATGTTATTCGTGGCTTCATACCCGTGTGGGCTTTGTGTGTTATAGAGCCCCTGGACTACTAGGTCTAGAGGTACTGCAATTTACTTGTTATGGCTGATGTGATCATGGGTGATCGGCCGTACGTTTATGCCCTGGGGGGGTTCCCTGACGAGGCGCCTCCCCTTATTGCTTCCGGTGCATGACCAGCCGCTTTGTTCTGAGGATCCGGCATTCTCTATTGGTATGCTTTGCCGTCCTTCTGGGGGTACCGTGAATTTCACACGGTTGAACCAGTGTGTGGCTTTAGTCGAGTAGGCTTGAGCTGTTCTTTGTCCGTTTACCGGACTGAGAGTTGCTGGACTTGGCACCAGTTTCCTTGTCCTGACGTTCATGACCTTTATGCTGAGGCTTGAGGGTGCCTCTTCATGTATGCTTCTTACTGTTTTGGACCGTAGTGATGTGTGGACGTCTGGGTGTGTGCCTGTGGTTTTCCTGCTCAAGTTGAGGTAGCCAGTTGTGCCGTCTATGCCGTTTGCTGGGGCTGTCGAGTTCGTACTTTTCGGTGGCCAGTACCTTGGTCCACCTATCCACTAGCATGTCTTGGTCAGCTTTAAGCTGCTCTTGCTTCCTTTGCAGGCTCCTTGCTGTGGCCATGAACCGTCGCTTGAAGCGAACTTGTTCCACTGGGTCTTCAGGTATGCCGAATTCGTCATTGCTGAGGCTTACCTCATCGTCGGAGGGGGGGTATAATTGTCCCTCTCCAAGTATCCCATCGTGACCGGTTCGGCCTGCTTGAGGGTAGGCTAACCAGGGCTGTATTCTTCTTCGACACCATCTGGACTGCTTTCGTCTCCGGGGCCGGTGTTGATGTGGCGGGGCTTGGAGTGGCGCCGATGACGCGCATGTTTTGCTTTTCTCCCTGAGGGGTTATCCTCCGTTGCCTCGCCGCCATTGGTTTCCTTTGGAGTGTCCACCATATATATATCGTATGAGGAGGTGGCCGCCCACCGCCCTGTGAGTGGTGGTTCATGTAGTTCTCCTGAATCGTCGTCCATACCGTCGATGTTTTCGAAGTCGAAGTCAAGCACGTCGGTTAAATCATCGACCATGGCAATGAAGTGGGTGGTGGGTGGGCAACGGATTCTGTCGTTGCCGGCTTCCCACTTAGGCCAGACATAGTTCGGCCTAGAGCCTCCTGACAAAGAGAGAGACTTCAATGAGTTCAGCATGTCGCCAAAGGGCGAGTGCTGAAAGACGTCCACCGTGGTGAACTCCATCACCGGAGCCCAACCAGGCTCGGCGGGCTCGGGGACGCGCGGACTAGAACCTACAACCGGATATGAATCCGGGGGTCCGGAGTCACAAGCTCCCTCAGAAGTGAGGTATGTGTTTGGCTCCATCGCTGATGAGGATATGGCCTGCGGGGCAGGGTCCAGCCCTCCGTCCTTAGGCAACGCAACCTGCCTCGGATTTAGATCCGAGGCTTCTGCCGGGGTGATATCCCGAGCATCGTCTGACAGTAGGTCTAAGCCGTGCTCATCATGACAGTTCGGCGCTCCTGGCGCTGGCCCGAATCCGTCGAAGGTCAAGTCTCCGCGAATATCAGCTGTGTAAGGTTTTCGAACCTGATTTGATGGCCAGGGGCGTAGCTGTCGATTTGCTCCAGATGGCCAAAAGATTTGGCCCGCAGTATGAAGCCGCCGAACACGAAGATCTGTCTGGGAAGGAAAGCCTCGCCCTGGACCGCGTCGTTGATGATGATTGAAGGAGCCATCGAGCCCGACAGCGACGACATAGAGGAACTCTCAATGAAAGCACCAATGTCGGTGTCAAAACCGACGGATCTTGGGTAGGGGGTCCCGATCTGTGCGTCAAGGCTGATGGTAACAGGAAGCAAGGGACACAGATGTTTACCCAGGTTCGGGCCCTCTCGATGGAGGTAAAACCCTACTTCCTGCTTGATTAATATTGATGATATGGGTAGTACAAGAGTAGATCTACCACGAGATCGTAGAGGCTAAACCTAATAGCTAGCCTATGATGGTGTGATTGTAATCGTGATCGGCCTTCTAAGGACAACCCTCTCCGGCTTATATAGACGCCGGAGAGGGCAAGGGTTTACATGGAGTCGATTACAAGGAAGGAAACATAATATCTGGATCGCCAAGCTTGCCTTCCACGCCAAGGAGAGTCCCATCCGGACACGGGCCGAAGTCTTGAGTCTTGTATCTTCACGCTTCAATAGTCCGGACGTGGTACACAGTCCGGCTGTCTGGATACCCCCTAATCTAGGACTCCCTCAGGCCCCAATCGCCTGCGGACCGTGTCGACGCGTGGCGCTTGATGGGACGTGGGCGTCTCCACTTCCCCATGCTGCCTCGGCAACCGTCTGACTTGACAACTGCCTGTTGCATGCAGAAAAACTATCATTACTCGAGATCATGGGAGGCCGACGATTGGCCTCCCTCCGGCTATAAATGGGGAAAGGGGGCGGTGCCCCCAGCCCATCTTTGTCTTCGCCCCTTGCTCCTCCTTCTTCTTGCTCCGCCGTCTTGCTGGAGCATCCAAGGCACCAACAAGGAGGTTCTCCTCCGCAGAAAAAGGGAAGGCCCCCAAGGAGGGACCGGACTCGCTCCCGCCCAAGAGAGGCCGCAGGCGTCCCCACAAATATGTTGTGACACCGGCAGCAGCTCCCCGTGGGCATGGGCGTCCCCCCTCAAAGGCTAGAGCTTCCTCCGGCGGCCTAAGGGGTATAGCTTCTCGCGGCGGGAGTCGCCGCGGTCGGGGAAGGCACAACGAAGAGGTGAGGCACGCAGTAGCCGTTCGGCCGCCACACCCATGGTCCCACTCAGCCGACGCACCCCCGAAATTCATGGTGTGAGCGGAGAGGCCCGCGGGCGCCTGGCTCCAACTCCCGCCCTTCTTCGCAGGCGCGCTGCCGGCCAGTGGGCCTGGCGGTCTTTGGCTTCAGGCCGACGGCTGCTGCAGCAAGGCCTCATGGGTGGAGGCCGAGGTCACGGCCGCTGGAAACATGTTCCTGAACCACGGGTGGCAGTCGTTTGCCCGCGTGCGGCACCTGCACAGGAGGTGCATCCTCCACTTCAGGTACGGCAGCGTTGCAACCCTCTATGTGAGGGTATTCAAGGAAGACGGCCTGTGTGTTGGGTGTTGCCCGGAGAGCGACAGCGACGATGATGGTAACGATGATGGCGGACGGAGGGGTGGCATCGTCGCCAGTGATGAGCTTGCTGTTGGTGTCAAAACCGGCAGATCTCGGGTAGGGGGTCCCGAACTGTGTGTCTAGGCGGATGGTAACAAGAGACAAGGGACACGATGTTTTTACCCAGGTTCGGGCCCTCTCGATGGAGGTAAAACCCTACTCCTGCTTGATTGATATTGATGATATGGGTAGTACAAGAGTGGATCTACCACGAGATCAAGGAGGCTAGACCCTAGAAGCTAGCCTATGGTATGATTGTTGTAATGGTTGTCCTACGGACTAAAACGCTCCGGTTTATATAGACACCGGAGAGGGCTAGGGTTACAGTCGGTTACAATGGTAGGAGATCTACATATCCAGACGCCAAGCTTGCCTTCCACGCCAAGGAAAGTCCCATCCGACACGGGACGAAGTCTTCAATCTTGTATCTTCATAGTCTTGGAGTCCGCCGACGATGATAGTCCGGCTGTCCGGACACCCCCTAGTCTAGGACTCCCTCAAGAGCCCTCGAACCAGGCTTCAATGACGATGAGTCCGGCGCCAAGATATTGTTCGGCATTGCAAGGCGGGTTCCTCCTCCGAATAATTCATAGAAGATTGTGAACACCAGGATAGTGTCCGGCTCTACAAAATAATTTCCACATTCCACCATAGAGAGAATAATGTGTACACGAGTTCAATCTGCTAACGTATTTTGTGGCATGATGTCATTCCACCACCAAGCCTTTACTTGAATCGTTTTTTAATTATACCACCTCAGCACGTTTAGCAAAGCGGTTTCCTTGGCACGTGTAGAAGAAGAGATCGTGTTCCCCTTATTCCGGGATTCCCATCAATATGGACGTGGGTAACCCAACCGTGCCCATCACCACGCCCCCTCTATCGGAGGCGAGTCCCGAACGGTCATGGGGACGGCTCTTGGTATTCTCCTTCTTTATAATGGGACTGAGGGAGTCCTGGACTAGGGGGTGTCCGGACAGCCGGACTATCAATATCCGCCAGACTCCCAGACTACGAAGATAGAAGATTGAAGACTCCGGCTCGTGTCCGGAAGGTACTTTCCTTGGCGTGGAAGGCAAGCTTGGCAATACGGATATGTAGATCTCCTACCATTGTAACCGACTCTGTGTAACCCTAGCCTCTCCGGTGTCTATATAAACCAGAGGGCCTTAGTCCATAGGACAACATTACATCTCAACAATCATACCATAGGCTAGCTTCTAGGGTTTAGCCTCCTTGATCTCGTGGTAGATCTACTCTTGTACTACCCATATCATCAATATTAATCAAGCAGGACGTAGGGTTTTACCTCCATCGAGAGGGCCCAACCTGGGTAAAAACATTGTGTCCTCGCCTCTTGTTACCATCCGCCTAGACGATAGTTCGGGACCCCCTACCCGAGATCCGCCGGTTTTGACACCGACATTGGTGCTTTCATTGAGAGTTCCTCCGTCGTCGCCGATAGAGCGGATGCCTTTACCCGCCTTCAAAGACGGTGTTTCACCGGAGGGGCCTTGGCCGCCATTCAAACAATCCGCTTGGTGGCTTTCTTATGACCGCTGTCGGCCGCCGCTTCGGCAATGACTTCGTGTCGTCGGAAGCGATCTTCGCCAGCCCTAAAGTTGCCGAACAGTTAGATCCAATCGAGCTCGTCGTTAACGAGCTCTTGGATCGCATTGCCGCTCGGGAGTCGCGAACGACTACAATCTGATCGGGCTTAAAACCGATCCGAGAGATTAACTCTCCCTGTGCTACCCACCACGTCAAGTGGTAGAAGAACAACTCGCAATTCGCTGCCATTGTTGAAAACAATCTATGTCCGGATTCCCTAACCCTCCATGCCGGATTCGCGGAGGAACGGACTCGATCGAGCATTGAACCTAAAATCATGCGTCGCTCCGACTCATTGGGCTGTTTCAAAGAAATCAAGCTTCCGAATTTGGAAGTCCTCGCCTTTGAGCCCAAAGATGGGCAAGGATCCGGATTTTATTCCACCCACCCGCCCAAACATATGCGACCTATCTCTAATTCGCAAGAGCCTTGTAAACAAGACATCATTATTGGCCGATTCTCCCGGTTATGGACAGGATAAAGGACCGCCGAGAGGAAAACGCATCTCAATCTTCGCAATAATCGCACGGACAAGGAATCTCGAACGCCATTGATCGTCGCAAGATTACGCTGCTTTATCGATTCAAGGCCCATAGTACGGAAGTACTGTGATGGAAAGTTTCCGAAAACTGAAAATCAATTTTGGGATAATCCGCCCCAAACCCAAATCCATGTAAAGGGCGCCGCAATCAGGCCCCGATGCAAAAACCAAAAAGCAAAAACCAAAGAAGGGAAACGGAACCTGCATCGAGGAATGGCTCAATGGACCTCAGAACTTCATAATACTGGGGAGCTGTCCCAACACATAGCCTTCGAGCATGTTGGATACTACGGCAGTGGCCAAAAGTGGCGAAGAGCTTCTAGCTCCGGAAACCACTCCAACAATACCAAAGACGGTATCAATAGTCTTCGAGACTTTCGCATCAAACAATATGCGAAAACGAACAATCCGCGAACTCGCCGAAGTTTACCAAGTAGCAACAGCAAATCCATGGAGCGACACAGCTATCACCTTCAGCGCTAGCGACGAGCCCACATCTCGAACCACTGGAGCCCCAGCCGCACTAGTACTTAGTCCCATAGTGGACGGCTTTCGACTGACAAAAGTCCTCATGGACGGCGGCAGCGGACTAAACCTCATTTACGAGGAAACCCTGCGGAAAATGGAAATCGATTGAGCTGTATTGAGCGGCAAAGACAACCTTCAGAGGAATAATCCCTAGCCGGAAGCCACTGCACCGAAAAATCACACTCGATGTGGTGTTCGCCTCCGGACAATTACAGATCCAAGAAGTCACGCCCGTGTGGCCCCATTCAGCAGCGGCTATCACGCCATATTAGGACGAGAGGCATTCACAATTTTTCAAGCAATACCTCATTACGGGTACATGAAGCTCAAAATGCCAGGCCCAGCGGAATAATGACTCTCGCCGCTGATCCGACACACAGCACTCCACGCCGAAAACAAGATAGCCAAGACTAGCCCTCAAGCGCTATCCAAGCCTTAGCAGCAGAGGAACTCATCCAGGCAAGGCTTACAAGAAACAGGACGATGTGATACTTGATAAAGATCCAAGTCCACCTCCTTCAAACCAGCAGATGAGATAATTAAATTTCAGGTCCACCCAACGGATCCAACAAAGACGCCTCCATCGGGCACAGCTTGAACCTCGGTTGACGCCAAGATCGCGCCGAATTCCTTCGGGAAAATTGGGACATCTTTTTGGCACCCTTCGACATGCCCGAATCCTCGCAGGTTGGCGAAACATAGCCTAAACATCCTAAAGGATTTAAGCCTACCAAACAGGCTCTTCGATGATTTTCCGAGCCCAAAAGACAGCAATGGGAGAAGAGCTAGCTGTTATTGGAAGCCGGATTCATTAGAGATATCAAACATCCGGACTGGCTAGCAAATCTGGTGATGGTACCAAAGAAGGATAAATCTTGGCGCTCTCGTGTCGACTTCAAAGACCTCAATAAGGCTTGCCCAAAGGATCCTTCCCCCCCGCGATCGATCAAATTATCGACGCCACGGTGAGGACACGACTCAGCTTGCCCCGGACGATACTCGCTATCATCAAATCAAGATGGCGGAAGGCATCAAGCCGCAACGGCATTCATCACTCCATACGGACCATTCTCGCTTCAACACGATGCCCTTCGACTTAAAAACGCCGCGCAATATATCAGCGCATGATTCAAACATGTCCGCTACCCAGATAGGCTAAACAATGAGGATACGAGACGACGTAGTCGTCAAAACAAAACACGCCGAAACTTTAGTAGACGATTTGAGGCTCACATTCGACAACCTTAGAGCATATGACATCAAGTTGAATCCGAAAAATGTGTTTTGGTGTGCCACCGAAAGTCAGCTGGGCTTCATCGTATCCGTAGAGGAATTGAAGCAAAACCGCCAAAATCCGGCTCACGCAGCTTGGATATTCCAAAAGACCTCAAGCAAATACAAAGTTAACAGGATGCGTGGCAGCTCTAAGCCGCTTTTATCTCCCATTTAGGAGAGAAGGCGTTGTTCTTTATCGCCTCCTAAGGCGCATCAACACTTCGAGTGGACGAATGCCGCCACCGCCGGACTCAAGAAATAAAGGCCATATTGGCAACAACCGTCCTGGCTGCGCCCACTGGGCTAACCAATGTTGTTATACATCGCTGCAACACATCAAGTTGTAAGCGCTGTCCTCGTCGTCGAACGAGCAAATGTATGGGCATAAATTCTCTTCAAAAACCAGTGTATTACGTATCCACTGTGTTAACCCCCTGCAAATCCCGTTAACCTCACTATCAAAAGATAGCATATGCGGTGTTCATGACGTCTCGGAAGCTCATGCACTACTTTCAAGAGTGTTCGATAATAGTGGCCTCTGAAGTACCACTCAATGACATTATAAATAACCGCGACGCAACGGGCAGGATTGCAAAATGGGCCATTGAACTCTTGCCATTCGACATAACTTACAAACCTCGACGAGCCATAAAGTCACAAGTTTTGGCTGACTTCGTCGCCGAATGGACTGAAGCCGAATTACCTAAAGAGTACGGCGATACTCCAATTGACTATGCACTTCGACGGCTCCAAAATGTTGGCCGGATCGGGGTCAAGGCGTCGCATTAACGCCCCCACCGAGATACACCCAAGATGTACTTCAAATAATGTACACTGACTCCAACAATGCAGCCAATACGAGGCCTGTTACATGGTCTCCGGATGGCGCTTCCATGGGCATCCAATGCCTAGAGGTGCGTGGGGATTCAAACCTTGCAATATCCCAAATAAATGGAGACTTTGATGCCAAGGATCCAAAATGGCAGCATATCGTAATGCTGTCCCGAAAATGTCACTAGGTTTGAAGGACTAGAATTCCATCACATAGCCCGAGATAATAACCAAGCGGCCGACGCCCCGGCATGCATCGTGCGTAAACGTGATATCGCCCCTCCAAATATCTTTCCCGAACGGCTCTTCAAGCCATCCGCATTATGGGAAGAGGAGTCCGTAGCGACAAACCGAGAAAGCCGCACTAACCGGTGATTCAGCAGATGACATAACACCATCCGCCCACGATATAATGGCAGAATCGCCGCAGGATGTAACCTTCCTATCCTACTTACTTAGGCAGGAACTTCCCAAGACCAAAATGAGGCCCGCCGCATAGTCCGCGATCGAAGGCCTACAAGGTCCATGAGGGAGAACTTTATAAGAAAGGTACTACCGAGTTCTTCAAAGGTGCATCTCAAGAAGAAGGGCTAAACCTCCGGCTGAAATCCATGCCGACTAGGTGGACACCACGCAGCAGCCCGGCCCCGTAGGAAAGGCATTCGTGACAGATTTTATTGGCCGACGGCTCGGCAGATGCACAGACTTGGTCCAGCCGATGCGTTGGTTGCCGACTACCGCTAATCGAGCCATATGCCACCCACCGCCTCAAAACCATACCCATTACCCGCCGTCATGTCCGGGGCTTGACATGGTCGGACCCTTAAAGGGGGAACCCACAAGAAAAAGTACCGCTGGTCATGGTGGATAAGTTCACCAAATGGATAGAGGCCAAACCGGTCAAAACGGCAGAGTCCGGACCAGTGATAGACTTTATATCGAGGTGGTACACCGCTACGGAGTCCCCACAAAGATCATCACCGACAACGCACGAACTTCACAACCGATGAAGTCAAGTCATGGTGCAACAATATGGGCATTAAGCTCGACTATGCGCCGCCTATCACCCTCAAACCAACGGTCAAGTGGAAAGAGCAAACGGTCTAATAATGAGCGGCATTAAACCCAGACTAGTGAGGTCACTCACTAAATCGACACCCAATGGGTTGAGGAGCTCGACCAGACTGGGGCTGCGGACAACGCCTAACCGTACTACCGGATTCACACCATTTTTATGGTATACGGCGCAGAGGCGTTTGCCTCATGACATTATTCATGACTCACCTCGAGTGCGCATGTATGAGGAAAGAGAAGCCGAGCTCGATCGGCAGGACAGCTTGGACACATTGAGGAAGAACGGACGTCGCAAGGCTCGCTCCGCATTCTATCGCAAGAGGCCCAAGATATCAAAGCAGAGTAGTACGGGCCAAGACCTATAACGCTGGCGAACTAGTTCTACGCTCACGGACAAGAAAAAGGACAAGCTCAAGCCCGATGGGAAGGCCCTTCATTATTGATCAAGTAATCGACCGCGGAGCGCACCGTTCATTTAAATGCGCTTCGGACAACCGACTCGAGCCGAACCCATGGAACGCAGCCCAACTCCAACGATTCTATGCCTAGCGCCGACTAAGAGTTCGCCCCTTCCCCGCCAAACCTTTTTATATTTCGTTGTCTTCTTTTTTCTTTTTATCCTTCTAATTAACAAGCCCCTCGGGCCTATTTTCGCATTTTTGCATACATACGATGTGCCATCCGCACTGTTATTCCCGGGGCTTCTTTACGTAAGCTCAACTATACGGGTTTTATACCCAACACATGTGTCACACTTCCACATGTACCTTTTACTCGCCATTATATGCATCGATATGACTTAAGTTTTGGCCAAGCTGGGTTGCCTGGCTCCTGTGCTTACCCCCCACGCTCGATTGTTCGGCTAGGCGGTAAAGGAGCACCTCTGCGATTGTTATCGCTGGTCACCGGATGTGTACCTCGACCGGTGAAGCCGAAAGCTAGCGTTCTTAAGGGAATATTCGGTCGGTGATTTAAAAGATGACTTTTTACCTATGTTTTCCCATCTGCCTGCTCTCTTGGCAGTCCGGACATGCACTTTAGGGCATGGCTCCCTAGCGAAAGGAACCCTTAACGGAACTATTCTCCCTGGAAGATGTTTATTACTAACCATGTAATATAACATAACTAGTTGGGCACTTGTCTGATAAAGCACTAATGACCCCTACGCCTAGTCTCCATGCAAACCACGGTTATTTCTTAACCAAAAGGTATTCGACACACTCCGGACTCTAGGGTCCCGAGGTCGGCTTAAAAGGTCGGCAACGACAAATGATCTACAATCCGGCTAGTAGGCATTTCACATGTCATTTTTAAAAGGATAACATACATTGTCAAGTTTATTGATTGTATTCCTCCTCAATCCCATCTAACAGGCTGTCTAGTTTACAGTCCCCTTGGGAAAATTTAGCAGCCAGTTCTACCTGGCTATACACTAAACTCACAGGATCTCCTTCCGCCGGGCCCCACCGTCCAACTCGCCATATGGTTGGGATCCGCCTTCTGTACCGCTGCCTTCACCATGGCCCAAGCCTCCTCGGCACCTTGACGGCAAGCGAAACCTTCCACAAACGGAAAGCTGCCGCAAGACTCTCGCAGCTTCTCTGCAAGCTCCCGAGGCCCTCAAGCGGGCGAGGGATGGCCATAAAGCTCAGATGGCGCCACTCATTGCCGCCGAACTCGCTCGAACAGCTGCAATAGTTCGGGAAGTTGATCACCCATTGATACGGGCATCTCCTCCGCAGGATGGCCCATGAGTATACCTACAAGACATATTATGTCAAATAGCTTCTCGCCAAACTCCTCTTCCTTAGGGAGTTCGCCAAGCACTTACTATAGATGCGCGACGAAGCCGCTGATTCTCCTTAACGGAGCCGACAGCTCGGCTGCAGGCGCCTTTCAGCTCTTTCTCCGAGCTTATGCTGGCATCTTGGAGCTTGTTCCTTTCCTCGTGAACTCGATCAAGACACTCGTGGCCTTTAGTGGCGCAGAGAGCTTGCCTGTCCGGATCTTGTTCGGCGGCACCTACAAATGTCGTTATTAGACTCAGCACGCATGCCGCATAGCGCTTATATTAATTTATACAAATGTGTTACCAGAGGGGTCTTCCTGTCTCCTCTCATGGCAGCAAGTGCAGCCCCAAGTTGGGCCTTGCAATCTTGCAGCCCCGAGACAGCCGGGCGTTCTTCTCATTAAGAGCCTGAATTTCAAATGATCCTTAAATCAGTTAACATAACTAATTTAAGTCTCGGGGCTCTTGGTGTATGCAACCATTAAAATTCCCTTACCCGTATGTCTTTAACATACCGCCCGCGGGTCTCGTAAAACCATTTTGAGCAGCCCGAGATGCGCGTCTCTCGTGTTAAAGGCATCCAATGCCTTAGGAGAAAAGCACGCCTCTTGAAAAATTGTCCCATGGCGTCTATGATTCATAGCGCCTCCACCTCGACTTTGTGGCGGACAGTCTGTCGGTATCCTCCGCTGGAGTAGGATCCGTTCGTTTTTTTGCGCTTTCCCTCCGGTCCGGCTGGAGCCCGGCTGGTGTTGGTTGGGTCGGCAATTTCTGTGCTCGCAGTCCGCGAAGCGCTTTTTCTTCTATAAAGATCATGAGCACTTAGAAGTTTCTCGGAACGTTGCTCGAAAGATCAAACACGAGCTATACCTCTCGCGGCGACGCTTCCGCCCACACGGCGCTCCTTTTCCTCCCGCTGGTTCGGCCCGACCTCTCAGAGGTCGGCCGCCGCAGGCTCGCTCTCGCCGAATGGCGCTTCCTACAAGATACCATCGTCGCGAAGGTCGAAATAGGCAAGGATAAGATAACGGTGTCCGACTTCGGTCTTGGTCACCGATGCCGAACTTAGCCCGGGTAGTCCGCCATAATGGCTACCAACGATCATCAATGCTGAGCTGGTGATACACCCGCCGATTAGCTCCACCCGATGACCGAATCCACTTTGGAGGCCGGACCTGTGGATCCTTCCGGTCCTCGGGTTGTGGAGCAGACTCACCATGTCCTCCACAGTCCGGCGAGACCTGCGCCAAGACGAGTATAAGAAGCTTAAACTTCAAGATACGGGTAAAGGCCCTTTTGAGGTGTTCGCCACCCATCCTCTAGGATTGACCATGGAAAACCCATCCACGTGGTTCTGGACGAAGGAAGTCCTCCTTCTCCCCTTGTGCAGACACGGACAGATCTTCACCAGATCCTCGGTCGAATCCGCCCTTTGCGTCGTGCCGGTGGCATCGCCCTCCCCATTGAAATCCCACATGGGTGGCCTTCAGATTGCAGCGGCTACACCCCGCTGATGCACGCCGCCATGACTCCAATCATGGTCAAGCCGAATGAGCCATTAATCTTATTCGCCCATCAAGTAATGGACGCCTTGTCTTCCTCAAACGGGGCTCATGGGCGCCACCGAGGCGCTTTTCAAGGAGCAAGATCAAACCGGAGGCCAATCCGGACTGGGTCGGAAACGGAGCGCCTACAATATAAACCACCCGAGGGCCGTCCGACGCCCTCTTGGGGTGCCGGATAGGTATCCGTCCCAGCGATGCGCCATATCTCGGCGCCGCCCACTTGATATATGGACCCCGGTGAGAACGGGCACGAGGCGTAACAGCCTCTTCCACAATGCGAAATGGGGCTCGATGCCCGTGAATAGCTCACAAAGAGCTACATAGCCCGCGATGCAAAAACCTGAGGCGGGCGTGAGGTGATGGAGCTGGAGTCCGTAGAACTTCAGAGCCCGCGGAGGAACGGATGTATTGGAAACCGAGCCCCTTATCGAGCAGGGACGAAACACACCCGCCCCCTTGTTGGGGCTTGGGGTGTCCTCCGCCGCCTCCCACCTCGAGCAGTAACCAGTCCGCTCGGACCGAACCATGAAGGCCGGAGGAAGCAATCCTCCGCTTGGAGCTTTACAAGCTCATTGTGCGAAATAGAGCACCTCCTCCAATCCCCCGGCGATGGGCTAGGAGCGCGTGAGGAAGAGCGGCGCTGACGATCCATGGTGGAATGGATTTGTGGTCGAGGCGCTCGATGGAGTATACGCGGAGGAAGATGGTGCGGTTTGATCTGGATCCCCGCCTTTAATAGGCAAAGCGACCCGCACAATTAGGGGGTAAAATGTAAAGGACTCCCTGGCTTTCGATTCGTGCGACGCGTGGAAGAGGGCCATAATTTGGCGTGAGAAGCCAAGGAGCACAAGATTTGAGGTGAAGCCGGACACTATTCGCAGGAACTGGAATTTGAAGGAAGAACCCGCTTGCAACGCCAAGACTACAAGCACGCTGGACTTATCGCCATTGAAGCCTGGTTCGGGGCTACCGAGGAGTCTCGACTAGGGGTGTCCGGACAGCCGACTATCAATATCCGCGGACTCCCTGCACACGAAGATAGAAGATTGAAGACTCCGCTCTTGTCCGAAAGGTACTTTCCTTGGCGTGGAAGGCAAGCTTGGCAATACGGATATGTAGATCTCCTACCATTGTAACCGACTACTGTAACTCCTAGCCTCTCCGGTGTCTATATAAACCGGAGGGCCTTAGTCCAGAGGACAACATTACATCTCAACAATCATACCATAGGCTAGCTTCTAGGTTTAGCCTCCTTGATCTCGTGGTAGATCTACTCTTGTACTACCCATATCATCAATATTAATCAAGCAGACGAGGGTTTTACCTCCATCGAGAGGGCCCAACTGGGTAAAAACATTGTGTCCCTCATCTCTTGTTACCATCCGCCTAGACGCACAGTTCGGGACCCCCTACCCGAGATCCGGCGGTTTTGACACCGACAGGGACCAAGGCTTATTTCTTTTCTTCAATCCTCCATCGAATCTTCTCCTTGCCCCAAGTTCCAACACCCAGAGCCCCAGATTCGAGCGCTTCGGACCTTCAAGAATGTCCGGCTCCGACCTGCAGGGTCGGTGGATGCCCTCCTCCGTCACAGAAGAAGACGTGCTAAAGCTGTGAGAGGCCAAGTACCTGTCTTACGAGATTTCGCATAGGTTGCCCGCCGAAGGGCAAGTCATCCCCACCCCCGAACCCGGCTAGTACGTCGTTTTTGTATCCCACCTCCGTTGGGGTTTATGCTTCCCGACGGATCCTTTTGTGAGAGGGCTCATGTTTTACTATGGGTTGGAGTTCCACGACTTGGCTCCGGAGTCCATCCTCCATATTTCTGCATTTATTGTCGTCTGCGAAGCCTTCCTCCGTGATCACCCCTCACTTCGCTAGTGGCTTAAGACCTTCGACGGAAGTCAAGATGATCGAGGGGCATCAAGCAGAGGGGACGGGCGGTTAGAGTGTAGGGCCGACGCCCCATGGCTCGAGGACTCTTTCCAGAGGAGCTCGGCTTGGCAGCAGGAGTGGTTCTACATAATCCGCTCCCCAGGGCAGCAGTGGCCGCCGCCCATCTTCCACCCAAGCCTCCACAGGCCGATGTCATGGGTCAGCCAAGGGCTCAACTGGGGCTATCAAAGGACGTGCCCCTATTGCAGGCCGGATTCGAGACCTCCAAGCGAGGGAGATCGATCTCGGTCGTGGTGATGCAGTCATGCCGATTAGGCGCCTCCTCGCCTGCAAACGCCGCCTCTCTCGGCCAGGGAGTTTAATCCGGAGGGACCACGAATTCTCCAACACTTCATGGGCACGACACCCGTGGAGATGTACAAATTGTTGTTCGGATCACAAGAGGTGTGTCCGAATTGACCGAGGATGCCGCCTGCTGAAATCGCCTTGACACACAAGTAAGTAGCTCCGTGTCCCGACATACCGCTTGTTTGCCTTTCTATGATTCGCTGACCAACCGCTTCTAAACAGGAGAGGATAGCGCAAGCAAAACTGACACGGTGTCCGCCCTCCCAGAGACCGCACGGATCCCGTGCTGGTCAGATGTTGAGGTTGCGCTCAGAGGAAGGCGAAGGGAGAACAGAGGAACTACCGCCCAACCAAGGAGGCTTTTGAGGAAGGGGGATCGAGAATCCTCCTTCCAGGGGAGAAGAGGACCCTCCCAAAACTCGGAGGCCAAAGCCCGGCGGGGAAGAGATCTTCACAGAGGGTCTCAAGGCCCGAGAGGCTCCGCCGCACAATCTCCCTTAAAGAATCAGCCTCCAAATGAGCCGTAAGTAGAAAAAGGGAGTTTTGTAACAAGGGACATCCCTATTTGTGCTTCCGAGGATAAGTTAAGTTTTTATTTTGTAGTTCGGATCTCCGCCCTTCTCGATGAGCTCATCTTCGGGGACTCCGTCCGAGATGATGGAGAGCGAGACGCCCATCCGCCACACCATCGTGATAGGGCGGACGAGCTCAAGTGTCATCACGGAGGGTATCCTCGAGTCGGGCAGGCTGAATAGTTCGCACCAACCGGTGCGGGTCGGGTGAGCTGAAGGATCAGCTTGAGAGGGCGCCCATTCAGAAGGTCACCGACATCGGCGAGTACGGTGATTGAAAGAATTTCGTCTCACCAAGGCGGATTGCATGATGCCGCCGAGTTTGTCAAGCGGATTTAAGGTACGAAAACGACATACCTTTTGACAGTTTTACATAAAGTGTGCCTCAGATAGATAGTAGCCCCGAGACTCGTTAGGGTGTCGAGAACGACAGCGCGTCGAGGATCAAAATCCCTGTATTGATTTTCGCTTTCCTAAGGTGGTGGATAGTTCGGTGGCTAGTCGGATCGATGGAGTTGCCGAATAAAGCGGCAACTCGATGTTGTGGATGCGACATCGCTTAGTCAACAAGCGACTTGACGAGTCGCAAGGTAGGTTTCTTCTTCGTGGTCACCTAGTAAGGGAGCCAAAGCCCACCTCACAATATGTGTGCTTGACGCAGATGGTGCCGCCGCTGTGGAGAGCTTTTCAAAGAACTTGCTCAAGCCAAGGAGCAAGCTGAAGGAGTGATGCGCGCATCGAGGGCGGCCAAGAGCTAGAAGTCGAAGGGCTGCGCATAATCGCCAAGTGGTGGAGGAGATGGCCGGAATGGTCGTGAAGTTAAAAGATGCTACCGACCGCAATGAGGTTCTTGAAAAGGAACGCTTAGCGGAGCGAGGAGACTGGGAAGGCCACCGCCGAAGCCAAGGATGCCCGCTCGCAATGCGGCTATAAGGAGGAGCTGCGCCAGTCGGGCGACATTGTGGTCGGTAAGCCCTTTCGCTCATACCAAGGTTTACAGATCCAAAGTATGCTCACTTTGGCCAGTGTGGGTCCGGAGGATCCTTATATGGACTTAGCGGCGAAAAGCGGCGATGCCATTGTGCACTCAAGTCAAAAGGATCACAAGACTAAGAGCTGTTTGGTCTCATTTCCATAGTCCGAGCGCTCACTTCGCCGACCGATCGGTTGGCCGAGGGCTGAGCTAAATAGATTGTCCGGACTTGCCATGACGGATATCGTGACTCATGTCCGCCGGATAGGCCCAAGCCAAGAGTTATTTTGGCTTGTTGCAGCAATTCCTTGGGGCGTGCCGCATATCAAGGCGCGATGAAGCGGTCGGCTGCACATGAGGGTGCACGATGGCCCTCGCCCGCGTGAAGACGATCGACGGAGATGGATGCCACTGCTATGCACCTGTGGTTCGGACGAGAGCTTAGCATCGCCGAGCACTATTTTGGTGAAGTTTTATGTGGTGCTCGTAATAGAGTCGCAGTGCTCAAAAATGTCGTGGTTCAAATGAACTTTATGATTTGTAAAGCGATGTTTATAATATAAGCGCTTTTGGTACTTCAGCGTGCAAGTATTGGAATATCTCCCGCGGCCGCTTAATGTATACTTGTGTATAACCCGAAGATGGCAGTTCGGCTTAGCCCCTCACGCACATAGTGCGGGGTGTTTGCAAAATAGCGCATTTTCACACTTAATCCAACGCCTTGGTCCTGTGAAGGAGGTGGTAGCGTAGCAAACGAGGCAACCGGACTATAATGCTTTATCACTTTCACTTAGCCATAGGAGTTTGAGGGTGGGGCTACGATATAGCCCTAGGGGCACCGCGTTTCCGAGTTCGGCACGATGTGCTCGACCGAAATGGTCCTTCGTCAAAGCGAGGAATTCTAAACATTCCGATAGTCGATCGAGTGGTTGACCAGTCTTTGCTATGTCATGACAATCGCTTTTCGCTTTCATCGAGGTGCTCACCACCAACCGGGCACAATCGCAGAGTTCTCCGGTGCCGTTAGCCTATGATACGGAACGAAGGCAAAAAAAACATGGAGCCGGCAAACCCAACATTTGACCAAAGACATGACTCGAGCTGATGCATATAAGGCCTAATCTCGAGACGCCGAACACCCTAAGGTGTTCGGTCTTTATAGTAACGGGCAGAACAATGCCCTAAGCCCCTAGTGTCCGTGCACAGCGGGAATTTCGGGCGCGCCGATGCCAAAACGCTTAGCCTCCTCATTGGTTATGGTAAAACCGTGGGTGTGATCAACAAAAGACAGAAGAAAGGTTTACGCAGGACTTAATCTGAAAAGAATCCTTGCGACGCAGTCTCCTGTCGCACGCTCACGCCGTGTTCCGCCAGCGGTATCCTCGACGGGCGTGTACACGTTGTTCATCCGTAAAAAGAGAGGAACTTAGCTTGAAAGGAAATCGCAAAAAGATGTATTAAAAATCAAATATGAATGAATGAATAAAGCTGAGCTTATATGAGCTCATACGCATACAGCCCCTTGTAAGGTGTGCTAGGGAGCCCTTAGCTTATTTATGCCGGACTCGCCTAGCCGTGTCCGGGTCTTGAACGACCTTTTAATGAGATGATGCCGTGGACCGGCATTTTAAGTGTAAGAGACGCAGAGGTGGTATTGCATTAAAGCGGACAAAGCTTCACGTCCCAATAGTGCTTGATGGCTACTTTTGAATGGGGCGACATGAAAGATTAGCCAGATCGGGAAGTTGTCGGGTGACCAACACAACTTCTAGTAGTAAGGAGCCCGTGCACTTGGCGTAAGGGCTCAAGCGCCACCCTTTGAAGGAAGTGCGGCTATGTCGGATGTTAGTAAGGTCTATCCCCAACTTCATGGATTGTGTCCGGATATAGCAGTTTAAATCATCGCCATTGGCCCATCGTGACTTTTGTAAATTGTAGTCCGTCGATTATAGGATCCAATATCGTGGCAATCCATCCTGTGTTTCAATACTCGAATAGTCCGTGGTCGAAAGTAATTGGTTTTGACATCCAATCTCGAGGTTCCGGCTGGTGGAGCGTATGACACCTACTTTGGTGAGTGCCGCATTGTTGTTCCAGACATCCTTCCCGCAGGAAAGTCTTTTGCTTTCCTGCTCACTGGGTGGGGTTCTATCATCCTCGCCTGCTGGCCGAGCCCCTTGTGTTCGGGCGTTGAGTCGGCCGGACTTTTAAAGACCCAACAATCTCGGTTGGTGTGGTTTGCGTGCCTTCCTGAGGTGCTGTGGATTTGACATATACGATCCAAAATTTTGTTTGTTGGATAGCTCTTCACCGTTGTCCTTAAGAGGCAGTTTTGTTGTTCGACGAAGCTTTTGAATCGGCGCTGACCGCCGATTCTTTTGGGCTTTTTTCTTTATTTCTAGGCGCCGGGTCCTTTCGCTACCGTGATTTTTCGCTTCCATCTCTCGATCTCGATGTACTGGTCGCTGGTGTGCGTTGCCTTGCTAGCCAGCTGTCTTCCCCGCAAAAGCGGTCATGAGGCTTGTTAGCGCAGCCATTGTTCTTGGCTTCTCTTGGCCGAGGTGTCTGGCGAGCCATTTGTCTTGGACATTATGTTTAAAAGCTGCTAAGGCTTCGGTGTCCGGATAGTCGACTATTTGGTTCTTTTTGGTAAGAAACCTGTTCCAAAATTTGCGCGCTGACTCTCCGGGCTGTTGAGTTATGTGACTTAAATCATCTCAGATCCGTAGAGGGCGGACATAAATCCCTTGAAAATTTGCTCAAACGCGCCCTCGAGCTCTTCCCAACTTCCAACAAGATTTTCGGGAGGCTTTTGAGCCAATGGCGAGCTGGCCCTTTGAGCTTGAGGGGTAGATATTTTATGGCGGAGATCATCTCCTCTAGCCATGTGTATGTGTATTATGTAATCCTCAATCCGCATCTGGGTCTGTTGTTCCGTCAGTATGCCTCTATGTTTACGGTTTGAACTCACTGAAATTATGATCCAAAGACCTCATCGGTGAAACATAGTGGGTGCTGCACCTCAGATTAAGGCGGTCGTTATCTTCAAACATGCGCGTGTTGTGTTGCTTCCTCCCTCTTTTTGGCCCATAAATGGACCTGACTAGGCCATCTGTTTTACGAGGATCGTGTGTCGTCTTGTGTGCGGCGCCGCTTGTTGCTTTTGGCCTGTCATCTCGTCATGTATCCGCCATGCGGCCTCTTTGCTTTTTGACCGTGGGGGCTCTATGGCCTCGTCAATTTCGCAGCAGCTTGCGCTCGGGTAGTTTTTATTTGTTGGCTATTGCCGTATTTGTTCAAGGGTCTTGAGTACTTTGCTCCACCTCATTCTCGGTATGTCTTCCGCTGTTTTGAGCTTGCTTTTTCTTTTTTCGCACTTCTTGCAGTGGCGACAAGTCTTTTGTGAAGGTTCTTATGCTCCGGTGGTGTGTCCGTGAGATCGCTTGACCGTTGTTTTCACGGCATGGATTGATTATCCGCTTCATCCTGTCGGGCGCTTGCTTGGCTGCATGTTCGCTGCCCACCGGTTTGCCCTGCTCTATTGCTGGGTCATTAGGAGTGTTGTTTTTGTCGAGGCGGACTTAGGGCGGCGCTCGCGCCGCTGCTTTGGTTGTTTGCCGGCGGAATTATCCTTTGCCGCGTCCCGTTGTTCCTCGTTATCGCCTTTTGGGGTGTCCACCATATACATCATGGGTTGGGTGGCCTTCAAAGGCTCGATGGGCACTCGATTTCTGGTAGTCTCCGCATCGCCGCCCATACCGCCGATGTCTTCGGAGTCGTAGTCTAGTATGTCGGTTAGATCTTCAACAGTGGCTATTAAGTGGGTGGTGGGTGGGCTTTGAATTTCTTCATCGTCCGCGATCCCGACCATCCTAACCGCATCCGCCGTGGCTCTCCCGATAATCTAGAGATGCTTTAGCTAATTTAGTATGTCGCCAAAGGGTGAGTGCCGAAAGATGTCCGCGCGGTGAACTCCATGATCGGCGCCCAATCGGATTCGATTGGTGGGGCACAGGAGGTTCGGAGTCCGCAAGGAGTCCCGCGCCTGGAGTCACGACCTTTATAAGGGACAAGATTAGTATTCGCTCCATCGCTGCAAGTAGTTAGCTACCGAGGCGGTGTCCACCACCTGTCTCGATTCCATGAGGTCTGCTCCAACTATGGGTTAGAGCGACTCGTGTGGCCTCCGTGGCACTTTCGGCCGGCAGAGCTAAATCATGCCCATCGTGATAAATAAGCGCACGCTACCGGTGGCTCTCAATCCGTCGAACATAAAGTCTTCGTGGACGCTGGGTCGTGAAGTTTAGGCTTCCAAACCTGACCGATGGCTGGCGCATCTTTCGATTCGCTCCAGATGGCTGCTTAATTGGCTCAGCAAAGCCGCCAATACGAAGATCTATTCGGGAGAAAGTCTCACCTCGACGCGTTGTTGTTGATTGAAGAAGCCACTGCTTCATCGGTGACGCATTGTAGGAACTCTCAATGAAAGCACCAATGTCGTGTCAAACCGCAGATCTCGGTAGGGGGTCCCGAATCAGGCGCCTAGGCGGATGGTAACAAGAGACAAGGGACACGATGTTTTTACCTGTGTCGGGCCCTCTCGATGGAGGTAAAACCCTACTCCTACTTGATTGATATTGATGATATGGGTAGTACAAGAGTGGATCTACCACGAGCTCAAGGAGGCTAAACCCAGAAGCTAGCCTATGGTATGATTGTTGTAATGGTTGTCCCACGGACTAAAACCCTCCGCTTATATAGACACCTGAGAGGGCTAGGGTTACACAGTAGGGTTACAATGGTAGGAGATCTACATATCCAGACGCCAAGCTTGCCTTCCACGCCAAGGAAAATCCCATCCGACACGGACGAAGTCTTCAATCTTGTATCTTCATAGTCTTGGAGTCCGGCCGACGATGATAGTCCGGGCTTTCCTAAACCCCTAGTCCAGACTCTCACTTGCTCTTGGCGATGGTCGTGCCACCTCCAAAGAGCAGCCACTCTTCCTCCAAGGAAAGTTTCCAGATCATGCACCTCGGCGTAGCTGCCGTGACGCCGGCTCTGGACCGAGGGGAGATGAGCCGCGCCGCCACATCCCTGAAGTGGGAGGACTCCGGTGAGCCTAAGCAATCGCTAGGGCCATGCCTCAGAGCTGCTGTCGTGGCAACTTGTTTATGTTCTTTCTTCCTTCTCGCAAAAAAGTAGAAGGCCCCATCGAGCATGTAATGAATTCGTGGCGCTATACCTGCTATGTTATTGTTTCTATGCTTCCTTCCGATATTCATGTTGTTGTCGATTGTTATTGGGATAACTTAGCTTAGGGTTCCTGCGTGAACTTCCATGTCACGGGAGTGCACCTTGCCGACAGGTGACCCAGAGTCGCCAGGCCTCAGGGGCGCCCTTGCAGCTATAGGATTAGGGAGCTCCCGAGGCGTCATGCCCGCGAACTTGTTCGGGAGAGCGTCACAGTGGAGGACGAATAACACGCCACAATGCTAGGGAATTGAGGCTTGGGCGAGGTG